>MU680156.1:708-77807 GCA_026770625.1 Nicotiana glauca | reverse complement strand
CGCCATATTCTCAGCCATAGTGTTGGAAGGATCAAGAGGCACTGAGTGCACCACTGGAGTGATGGGTGTGTTCCTGTTCGTCCACCGTGAATTCTGAGCCATTTCATCAAGTAGATTCTGCCCTTCTCTCCAGGTCTTGCTCAAGAATGCCCCACCAGCCGAAGCATCCACAATATTCTTCATACTGTCCGAAAGTCCCATGTAAAAACGTTGTTCCAGCATCTGCTCCAGAACACCATGATGGGGACACGTCACCAACATTCCTTTGAACCTGCCCCATGTCTCATGTAATGTTTCCATAGGTTTCTGTTTGAAGCTCACGATCTCATCAATTTGCTGAGCTGTTTTGTTGGGCGGGTGGAACTTGTTGTGAAATTGCTTGACCAACTCATCCCAAGTTGTTATAGAGTTGATAGGGAGTGAGTTCAGCCAAACCTGTGCAGCTCCTGTCACCGAGAATGGGAACAATAATAAACTGATTGCCTCTGGAGTGACGTTGTGCTGCCTTTGCATTTTACAAATCGACAGGAAGTTCTTCAGGTGCTGCTGAGGGTCTTCAAGCTGTGTCCCAGAAAATAATCCCTTGTTTTGCAACAAGTGCAGCATATTGTTTGTAATCTGGAATGATTCAGCTTGTATGGCTGGCACAACTATCGCGGTGGCTAGATTGTCAGCTGTGGGCTGTGCCCAGTCATATAGAGCTCCCTCGGGCACAGGAGGTGCCGCTTCCCTGACATTTGCATCATTTTGCTGATTCCTGCCATTTCTGTTGGGATCGATTACGTCTCCCATGTTAGTTTCGAGTTCGTCTGTCTGTTGAGATAGTTGATGTCTTTTGTTGGCACGGTTCAAAACCCGGAATATTTTCTCAGGGCTTGAGAGTCCTTCAAGCAATTCTCTAGTCCTTGTAGAGTTTCTAGGCATACACTTGTGCAACCAAGTCAACCATCAAAAGTTTCAATTGAAAATTGGGTGTAAAGAAACTAGCTACACCAAGAATTTCTGTAGTTCTATCAATGGCAGTTGATAATTCTGTTAACTCCCTGGCAACGGTGCCAAAATTTGATCACGCCCAAGTATATCCTCTAAATAGGATTCCGCGGACGCTGCAGGTAAAACCTGAGTATTACGCCCGGGGTCGAATCCACAGAGAGTCAACCTATCAACTGCTACCTTTAGACCCACTAAATTCTTTAGAACCAGCTTCCAAAGACTTTTGAATCACTGTTTGAGGTTTCTTTATGAACTAAAGTTGTAGAAAAATAACAAGCTATAACTAATAACTAAGGTTGTAGACAAATATGAGAGACAAGCTAAGGTAATGACTTCCCCTATTGATGGAATCCCTTCTGTTTATGCTTCATACAAATTTACCGACTCACTTTATTAATCATGAACACTCAGCTTACCATAACTCTCTCCCGAGCAATCACAGCAATATACTACTGCACTCTCCCGAGCTACACTAGCTAGCTTTAATTTGTACAGTTCACTTAGATTACACCCAAGACTTCGTTATTCCTAATCCCGTCTTTAAACCTGCAGATATAGATTACTCATATTCTTTAGGAGTGATGTTATTCAACAACTACCTAAATATACACTCTCTCCCGAGCAATGTATACTAAATAGGCACAGCTAATTGAGGATCCTGTCAATTAACTACAACAAGAACATAGTTGAATAAATAAAGATTAAAAATGGCAAATTTGCATTAACATAAACGAGAAGTTCATCCCCCAATAGGTTCCATCAAGACCTTAGACAAAGAAATTAGCTACTCATATCTATGGGTAAATAAACTAGAATAGAATTCATCATAAAAAATCAAAAGAAAAGAAGAAAGATGTTTTGAGAAATCTCTCACAATAGTTTTTCCTTCCAAGATAACCTAAAAATCAATACATGCCTCCTTTGGGCGAAGTCTATTGTTTAAATAGGGTTTAGGTCTAAAAAATCCCGTTTTTACACTTTGGTCCCTCAGCTTTTCGGCTCCTGCCACGGTTCTGCCGCGGTCGCAGTGGAATCGCGGCAGAACAGTGCCTCTGATTCTTCAAAGTTCTGCAGCAGCATTTCACTGCGGTTCTACCGCGGTCGCGGTGGAACCGCGGTAGAACAGTATTTTCGGCTCCCAAGGGCTGGTATGACGTGACTTCAATGGGAATTTGCATATTTGGCCTCTTTTCTCCAATATTGACTCCAAAATAACTCCTTAGCCTTCCTTAGCCACCTATAAATCATGAAAAACACTAATAAGAGCATTTTGTTTTTATATATATCATCAAAACAACATAAGAATGTGATTATTTAAGGTGTGATTATAGTTAAATTCACCTATTATCAACCCATTTTTGCTTCTGCAATAAAACAACCACATATGTGGTGCAGCATCTGCAGTCCACAAACCGCAGATGCGAAAATACCAGAAATAGCAAATCTGAAGCTGCAACACAAATTCCAATTTCCCCGCTAACCATCCGAAATCAACTCGAGGCCCCCGGGACCTCAACCAAAAGCACAAACATGACCCAATATCTTATTCAAACTTGTTCCAATCATCAAAACACCTCAAACAACAGCAAATCCACCAATCACATCAAATTAAAGCCTAAGTTTTCTAAAAACTTCCGAAACACGCTTTTGATAAAAAAAACCAACCAAACCACGTTTGAATGACCTGAAATTTTGCGCACACATCCCAAATAACATAACAAAGCTATTGAAACTCTCAGAATTCTATTCTGACCCTCGGATCAAAATCTCACATACCAACCGGAAATCGCCAAAATATCAACTTCGCCAATTCAAGCCTAATTCTACTCCGAACCTCCAAAACCTATTCCGATCACACTCCTAAGTCACAATCACCTCCAAAAGCTAACTAAACCATCAAAACTCACATCTGATCCCTCTAACACATAAGTCAATATCCGGTTGACTTTTCCAACTTAAGCTTCCTTAAAAGAGACTAAGTATCTCAAACCTTATCAAAAATCAATCTGAACTCGATTCGACCAACTCGATACCACAAAACACGGATAATGAAGTATAAAGAAGCAAAAATAGGGGAAACGGAGGGGTAACTCATGAGACGACTGGTCGGATCGTCACATAGGTTCACTTAGGTCTCACAAGTCATGAACGAGTCTAGTAGAGTCCCACTTGATCGGCACGGAGACGTCCATACTTATCTTTGAGAGGATACATGGCTGTTTGAAGAACTTCCCTTCTTGATTCCTCATCGTGCGATTTGATTCCTTTAAGGCTTATGCCTTTGTTTCTTTCCTATTCAATCTTATGCTACGTGAAATGTTTGTTATTAATTGGGAGTTGAGGAATTGTATTGGTACTATAAAAGTGGTGTAGGATATTTCTCCCTACGTATTTGATTGGGCTATTGTCTTCTCATTGAGGAAGGTCGTTCTATCGTTTTAGCTCAGTATCAGTATTACCTAAAGTTTTGAGACTTGGCATTGATTGTTATTACGATTCGTGCGTTGTTATCGCCTAGTGTGGTGTTATAGTATGATGTTTGTCTATGCATCAAAGTAGTGAATGACTTGGAAGGATGTTTACTCAGTACAAGATTCAGAGATTCAATATTTTATTTTCGGCAGAGGAAAGGCAACCAGACTATGAGTGTTCAGGTTGGGTTGATGGAGTAACGATACTTGGTATTTTTTTAGAATGGTGTAATCTTCATCTGTGATGTGGTGTCGTTGTTCTTGATTGAATATAAAGTTTTAAATTCACCGATGTTATGGTTTTCTTCAATTTGCCTTTGGAATAGAGTATTGTGAAAGGTGCAGGGGAAGCGGCTGTCAGAGATCATAGTGTGCAATGGTTCAGGGTCAAATTGGCATTCCTAGTATTGATGGCTCGAAAAATATGATTTTTGGAAGGTTTTAGAGCTGGTGGAAATCTATTGGTTCAGGCGCTATAGAGATAAAATTTGAATTAAGGCAACAACTGGGCAGCAAAGGATGATGAAAGACATATGGGAGGTGTCTTGCAGTGGTTAAATTTCTAGAAGGTCTTAAAGGAGAGGGTTTGAAAAGTGGGAGAGTGGTAGAGTAGAACATGGGTTTTGTTGTAGGATAGCTGCACGCCTTGAGAAAAGTTTAGAGTGATTTCAGATTCATGGTGGATAGTGACTATGTCTATGGACTTAAATTTAGAATATTGGCTATTATATGGCAGGAGATGGATATGACAGAAAATAATTGCTTGATATGAAGAAGGATACAATATGACTTTGGATGGGAATGTACTGTCGCACCTTTTAGTTAATGTCCATAAGAAGTGAACGGACTTGTACAGTTGGTGAACGAGCACGGGCTCGGGAGGGGTTACTGATTTGGAAGTAAATGTACCTATTGCAGCAACATTGGAAGATGTCAGCATGTCATTTCCACATGTGGGTTATCTCCTGTGAGCAGGTCAGCGGTCGCATGGTTGACAAAGCTTCTACGAAGAACTCTACTGGCTATCCGACAAGAGGTTGAATATGTAAACATATCTAGGGATTTAGAGTGTTCATGAATGGGTAACAGGAAGATTTTGAAGAGTTTTGCGGGTTGATTGTGCAAGATCATGTCCACGACGAAGGAAGAATCTTGGTGGGTTCCAGGTTTATGCAATCGTAGCTTCAAGCTAAGTGGCAGAGTTCCATCGCCTATGATTGGATTGTATGGTTATCTACTTGTGAGGTTTCTGGTGATCGGCATATTGATGGGTTATTACAACTAAGGAAAGAGAACATCAATAGTAATTTGAGTAAAGTATTTGAAAGTGTGTTCTATAATTGTCCTTATCGATTCATGTTCAGGCTATGGGAAGACTTAGAGTTTATGATTCATGCAGGTGATTCACAATAAATGTGATACAACCGAGTGCTTCCTTGAAAGAGTGTTCATGTGCTAGCAGATCCTTGGAGTCGATTATATTTGCGGCCAAGTCAGAGAGGGCAAATCTCAGCAACGGTCCTAGTGGATTTAAAAGTTAAAGTATGGTACCTGGGAATTTCGAGTCCATAACATAGTTGAGTATCGAGCTTTTGCAACGAATTATTGAAGAAGGGGATTGGAATGTTAAGTGTTACCTTTGGTCTACGGTCAGAGGAATAGGAGGAAATAACTCTAGATTCATAGAAGAATTATCAGAATGGTTGTACCAGTTAAAGATGTGAATATGCGCACAAAGAGGGCATGAAATGGTTCGTGGGTTTTGAGGCAATGTGGTCTCGTGAAATGCGTCACTCGGGGCGAGTGCGGATTGAGTTTTTTATGTTTTGAATGGAGCTATTATTATTCCCAAGGCAAGTCCAAGGTAAATTAGGAAAGGTTGAATCGATTAGCAATGGTTGAATCGTCATAATGATGGCAATGATTAGCTCCTTCAGCGTGTTGAGTTACGCATGTGATTTGTGACGGTATGTGCAAGGTTTGACGGTCGCCGTAATTGATTTTAATTGTAGGCTTTCGAGTATTATGGTATGCTATGTGCACATATACCACATGAGAGTTATAGTGTTTTAGACCACTATCAGAGGATTATATCTGCAGTTGTAGGAATTTAGTCACGTGTTGCAATGATTCTTCTAAAAGGAGTTAAGTAAAAGGTTTTTATATGATGAAGTGTCTACCCTATTAGTGGTTCATGAGTTTATATGAAATTATTATACTCTTGTGTATTGGCATGATTAGGTGCAGTGAGTAGCATGGGAATTGGAAGTTGAGGATCATGGTTGTAGTTCGGTGTTGTCAAGGATGTCATGATCTTGGATGAGCAGGAAAAGAATTTAGATATTTAAAGTAAGATGGTATTGTCTTCAGCATCACCTAAGGTCGGTGTCTTGTGTAAAAGACTTTGTGTATTGATTTGCGGATCCTTGATTTGCTTTACAATATTAGTGGCTAATGGTATGAATTTACAGATTTGTTACCTCGTGCAAAAGGTCGTGGGAGCATATCCCACGGGAAGATTGTATAAGTGTGACGTGTAGTCACTTGATTGATTGAAGAATTGAAACCAAGTATGAAGATTGTGGTAATATCTCTAATTTGGAAATTTGTGCCTGGAGGTTTCTCGGTTCATTTGGTTGTGGATTGTGGAAGTTTTTTCTGGTTATGATGGTTGTTCTTGTGTGTTATCGGAAAAAGGGGTTATTGTGAATACTTGAAAGGTTGTTAGCCCTATGTGGTACGATCAGAATCATCTTGAGGTCCGTGGATGGATCTAAATGCGAATGTGGGCACTATATCGAACCGAGTGTGTTATCTCAGCATAGCATTTCTTATGGAGGAGTATTCCGATGTTAGATGATACTTCGTTGTCGCCTTTTTCATGTAATAATATATGGGCCGTATGAGTTATGAAACGACTTGATGAATTTCATATATGTTGGGTTATTAGCGATGGTGTTACGTAAGCAGGATGACTCTCGAGATGCAGGTCATTGATTGCACCTTAGGCGTGCTTGAGTTTTGTAGCGTATGGAACTATCTGTCTCACAGGAATTTCATTATGCACTTCACGTGCTTGTGGTTGAGATTCGAGTATTTCACAGGTATGAGCATTTTAGCTCATTAAGTAATTCCTTTATAGATTATTATGCATGGATCGGGTGGCACGCCTCCACGGGTATCATGGTTGGATCGGGTTGCACGCCACAATAGTGTGATGTTATTTAACATTTTCCCATATCTATTCTTGTGTGTTTTGTTTCCCATATTCTGAGGAAGGTTCATAACACCTTTTCCATTGTCAAATTAGTTATGCGGGTTGAGTAGTCCATTCCAAAGTTTGTTTCATTATGTATCACATTCGAGTTTGTAGCTTGTTGGCACACTGCAGCATTATATGGGACTTTTGGCAGTGTCTCAGGTGGCTTATTGCTTGGGCATCTTATACTTGGCTAGATGAAATTATTGGACCTGGGATCAGTACAATTGGGTTTATATGAAGATTATTAAAGAGCAATTATTGTTTCATGGTTCAAAATGAGGTAATGGTTCTTGTCAGGAGAAATGACTCAATGATTTGTTGACTCGACAGTTGGTTATGAGTTTCTACACACCTGTTACGTTGCGGCAGTATTGCAAGAGTTGGAACAAGACTTAAATTTTTCAAGAGGTGTGTTGTGAGCATCAAATTCATGGAATTTTGGCTATTGTTATTAGAGGATATTATTATGGTCATGTAGGTTATGCAGTGTATAGTGTGGATTCAGCAAATGAATGCAATCATGTATTGGTGCATCGTGTAGTGATTGATATGGTGTTCGTATATTGGAAACATGCCTAGTAGAGAATTTTGGGTGTTGGAATTTGGCTCTAAGGCTTATTTGGCTAAGTAAAAAGGGTGAATCTTCATATTTGTTCGAGAAAATATTCTCCACTGAGTTGTGGTAGCACGAGGTGTTCAACAATGATTTCAGACAACTCTAGCGCAGTTGTTAGCACATTTGAGGAGGAACGTATGTTTAAGTGGGAGAGAATGTAACGACCAGACCGGTCGTTTTGAGCTCTAGTGCATTGTTTGGCGGTTTGAGACCTTGAGCAGCTTTACTTCAGGTATTATGACTTGTGCGCGTGGTCGAAACTAGAATTTCGAAAATTCAGAGTTGATTAGGAAAGAGAATTCTCATTTTGGAAGCTTTAAGTTGGAAGAATTGACTAAGGTTGGATTTTTGAGTAAATCGGAATCAGGATTTGAAGGTTCCAGCAGGTTCGTATGATGATTTCGGACTTGGGCGTATGTTCGGATCAAGTTTTGGATAACCTAGGAGCATTTCGGCATCTATTGTGGAAGTTGACATTTTGGAAGAAATTCATAAATTTTGGTTGAAGTGCATTTCAATATTATTGATGTCCATTTGGGATTCCGAGTTTGGGAATAGCTCCGTATGGTGATTCAGGTATTGGGAGCGCATCCGGATGTAGGTAATTTTGGACTCGTTTGTCAAAAGTTAGAAATTTGAAGATTTTTTTATGGGAGTGGACTTTTTGATTTTGGGGTCGGATTTTGATTTGGAAGTTGGAGTAGGTCTATAATGTCGAACGTGACTTGTGTGCAAAATTTGAGGTCAATCGGACATGGTTTGATAGGGTTCGGCATCGAATATAGAAGTTCAAAGTTTTAAAAATCATTAAGCATGATTTGGGGTACGATTCATGATTTTGATATTGTTTGATGTGATTTGAGGCCTTGAGCAGGTCCGTGTTATGTTATGGAACTAGTATGTGTGATTGGAAGGGGCCTCGGGGACCTCGGGTGTGTTTCGGGGTGGTTTCAAACCAAATTGGAGGTGTTTTGGACTGATGTTTCTGGTGTCTGGTGTCCTTCTTCGCGAACGCGAAAGAAGTCCCGCGTTCGCGAAGAGGAAACTGTGGGGCTGCTGGGTTGGCCTTAGATAACGCTATCCAATGGATGCAAATGCGAGGCACGAGCTGGACAAGCCTTCGCAAACGCGGCCAAGGCGACGCAAAAGCGAAGAAGAAGGGGAGATGGGCCTAAGGCCAATTGGCCTGCGCGAACGTGTAGAAGGGAACGCAAACGCGGACGCGAAGGGGTCAGTGCATCTGTCCTTTGCGAACAAGAAGAGAGATTTCTGGGCGTGAGGTTGGTGACCTTCGCGAACAAAAGGGATGTGTCGCATTTGCAAAGAAGTGTCATACTGGGCAGTGTTATTTTGGAAATTTTCATTTCATTTCCTCCATGGGAGCCGGTCTTGGAGCGATTTTGGAGCTCCAACTTCATCATCAATGTCAAGGTAAGTGATTCACTTCTATTGCAAGTTAAATACTTGGATTATAAATAGATTAGACATGAAATTTTTTAGAAATTGGGAATTTGAAGAAAAACCTAGAAATTGGTAATTTTGGATTTTGACCACGAAACTGGACATGAAATTGGAATAAATTATATATTTGAGTCCGTGGTGTTATGGGTAGAGTTTATCTTCGAAAATTTTTAAAATTTGGGCACGTGGGCCCAAGGGTATTTTTTTATCGACCTTTTGATCGGAGTTACAAATTGTTATAAATTGGATTATAATGAGTATTTGAGTATAAATTTATGGGTTTGCACAATTATTGACTAGTCTTGGAGTGTTGGGCAGCGGTTTGAGTCATCGGAAGGGCTTGGGAGCCTAATATGGAACTTCGGAGCGAGGTAAGTCTTCTTTCTAACCTTGTAAGAGGGAATTAACCCCATAGGTGAACTAAATTATTATGTGCTTATATTTGTGGGGGGATACGTACGCACGAGGTGACGAGAGTCCGTAAGTGGCTACTAGCTATGCCTATGTCCGGGTAGTTTTAGGCTTACATCATGCCTTGTTGATATTGTTGTTGATTTATGTTTATTGTTTGCCTTGAGAAGAAGTGAGATTAAGTTAGCTTATTAAATATTTTGGAATGAGTTGAAATTGAGGAAAATTGGGAACTTAAAAGTTTTCATTTGAACTTCATATTTTGAAAAGATTTGAAGAATATTATAATAACATAAGAAATTTATGTTTGGCCACGTCGCATGTATGATTCGCGATCAGGGTAAATTCCTTAAATTTATGTTTGACCGCGTCGCATCTATGATTCGCGAGTGAAGTAAATAGATTCATCTATGGTTCGCGTCGTTCGACCCTCGACAGTGCACAATTTACATTTATGTTGGATCGGGCCGGAACGTCCTCGATGGTATTTGTGTGTGATAATAGAACTAGAAGTCCCTTTTTGTAATTGATATAAGTTCATTGTTTGTGTGATCACATAGTTTCAAAGAAGGAAGAGATTTAAGCTCTTAATTATGGGGAAGACTTGTTCAGTTATTTCTTGTTCTGAGTTTATTGTTGTATATCATGCCTAATTAGAATTTCATTTTATTATATTATTGGGCCACAAGTAAGTGTCGGAGTCGACCTCTCGTCACTACTTCTTTGAGGTTAGATGGGATACTTAGTGGGTACACGTTGTTTTCGTACTCATACTACACTTGCTGTATATTTTGTTGTACATGCACATGTGCATTCAGTGGCCTTGGGACACAGCGGCGTGGGTGATACAAGGACTTAGGTGAGCTGCATCTTATGAGACAATCCACACCCAATAGAGTCTCCTTCAGCATACTTGTATTTTTCTGTCCAAATTTGTATTTCGGAATGTTATTTTATTATATTTTAAATCCTAGTAATTGGTCATGCACTTGTGACACCGGGTTCTGGGATAATTAAGGAATATTCAGTATTGAAATTTGAAAACATTTTTATTATTCTGTAATGCTCAACTGTTACTAGTTAAATTGAATGAAATTTTTTATTTCAATAATTTTAAAAGGAGGATTTAATTAACTATTTAATATTACAAGATATATGTACTTTTTTTCTTTCGTGTAACGACCCGACCGATCGTTTCAAGATTTATAGCCCATTCTCCCAATTTATGCTTTTGTTGTATTCTATAGCTATATTATACTTACCGGGTTAGTTGGGTTGAGTCCGGAGTGATTCCGGAGTGAATTGAGACACTTAGTCTCTTATTTAGAAGCTTAAGCGGGAGAAGTTGACCAAATGTTGACTTATGTGTAACACCATCGGATTTGAATTTTGATGGTTCCATTAGCTTCTTAGGTAATTTTGGACTTAGGAGGAGGTCCGTGGTAGAATTAGGCTAGAATTGGCGAAAATTGGAATTTTGGCGAATTTGACCGGGAGTGAAAATTTTGATATCAGGGTTGGATTTGATTTCCAGGAATTGGAGTAGGCTTGTGGTGTCATTTAAGACTTGTGTATAAAATTTGAGGTCAATCAGATGTGATTTGATATGTTTTGATATCGTTTGTGGAATTTGGAAATTTCGAAGTTCATTAGGCTTGAATCCGTGCGTAATTCTTGTTTTTGATGTTGTTTGAAGTGATTTGAGGATTAGACAAAGTTCGTATCGGGTTATAAGACTTGTTGGTATATTTGTTGAGGTCCCTAGGGCCTCAGGTTGATTTCGGGTGGTTAACAGACTTAATTTTGAGTTGAGAAAGCATTTGAAGTGCTTCTATTACTGGTGTAACTGCACCTGCAGAGTAGGCACCGTAGGTACGAGTCCGCAGAAGCATGGCATGGATCGCAGAAGCGACCAAAGAAAAGTTGGGCAGAGGTCGCAGGTGCGATGACTTTCCCGCACCTGCGATGGTTCCAGAAGTGGGCAGAAGAGAGCAAAAGCGAGGTTTCGAGTTTTATATTATTTTCTTTCCACAACTTGTTTCTTTTCTGCATTTTTTTGTTATGATAGTTCATGGAGGGCGAACTAGGGTCGTAAAAAATTCCAACTCTGAATCGATGTTCAAAACTCAATTACTCACTTTAGAAAAGTTTTGTTAAAAAGATACCCAATTCTCTAATAAAAATATGGATAAATTCAAAAATGAACTTTTGTGGTCATATTAAAATACAAAAATTGTAGTTAGATACTGACCCCCATGAAAAGACGAGAAGAACACCGCAAAAATCACCTCAAATCGGAGCTCTAGAACTCAAGATATGCTTAAAATACCAAAAGAACGCATTCTGATTTTTTTATACATAGGGATTTTCACTTTTGCGATAAAAACTTTGCACCTGCACATTTCCAGCTAACAATTCCGCTTTTGCGGACCATTTTTCACACCCACAACGTCGGAGATGCAGACCCAACTTTGCATCTGCGAAAACACCAGCATCGGCTCTCTTCTCCGACATTAAAATAAGCGTAACTCCCTCATACGATGTCCAAATTCGATGACTCTTTTTTATATGATTCCGTAATTATAATTTGGATCTAATACTTCAATAAAAGTAGAAATTAGAGCTTATTATTTTAATAAGATACCATTTATGCTTGAAGAAACAACATCAAAACATAAAAAACGAGCGTAACACAACCCAAACCTATCCGGAACTCACCCGAGCACCTCGGGACCCCGTTGAACATACCAACAAGTCCCATAACATAACACGGACCTACTCGAGGCCTCAAAACACACATAACAACATCGAAACGAACGAATCCCACCTCAATTCAAAGTCAATAAACTTCAAACTTCAACAATCGATGCCGAAACTTATCAATTCACGTCTGATTGACCTCAAATTTTGCACACAACTTACATTTGACATTACGACCCTGCTCCAATTCCGGAATCTAAATCCGGACTCGATATCAAAATTTCCACTCCCCGTCAAACTTTCCAAAATTCCAACTTTCGCTGTTCCAAGCCAAATTCTACTACGGACCTCCAAATCACAATCCAGACGCGCTCCTGAGTCCAGAATCACCCAATGGAGCTAACTTAACCATCAGAAATCCAATCTGAGGTCAAATACCTAAAGGTCAAACTTGGTCAAACATTTCAAATTTAAAGTTTTTAGCTGAGAATCATTCTTCCAAATCAATTTCGAATAACTTGAAAACCAAAACCGATGATTCACACAAATTATAATACATCATACAGAGCTACTCATGCCCGAAAACTACCGAGCGAAGTGCAATTGCTAAGAACAACTGATCGGGTCGTTATAAAACAACCTGAACAAGTATGAAGGCGAACGAACATAGAAACAATGTTAATTTAAAGCTAAGAAGTATAAGGTAGACATAACAATACTTACAATGATACACTACTAACAACAAGTTTTAACAGGAAACAGTCAGGTAATAATGTTGTAGAGTAAGCTGAAAACAGTTTAAGTCTGGCGAAACCAAACAAAGGAAAACCAACAATAACTCAATAGAAACAACCTCTTTCGTACCAGATCTATTCAAGCATTTCCACGAGGTACCAAACCTCATAATCACAGCTCACGGGTCCTAATTCATGAAACCACATCGCTTGGCATCTTGTGCCCCATTATAGTTCATAACTGCACGGACGAGTCACGTGCTAAGAGAGTGAATATCTAATATTCGTACGGACCACTCACGTGCCAACAATAACAATGACTCATGACTCATGACTGCACGGACAACTCACGTGCCAATAGAACAACTCTCACACAGAAGGCAAGTAGACGAGAGTACGTGTAAATGGTCAATAATATCAGGATTCATCTTCTTAGATCGATATGGGAGATTTATTTACGTGTATTGTTGTGCAAGTGTTCTACCACAATTCAAGTCAACAAATAAGAGTAGAGACAATGAATGACACATAAGAAACGATCACCACAAAATGTACAGTGTAATAAAGACACCAGTGAAGTTGAAGCATCGACTAGTACAACGAGATTAGCTACATAGAACTAAGCAAATAGTGTAACACGGAGGAAGACAATTAATAGTATGCTTAAAAAACAATCAAAGACAAGTACAAAAGAATGGGGAAATGCCAACAAGAGCCACTGTCGAAGTACTGCCTCGTAGTCTCAAATCATAAAATGAATCACAATCTTTCCTTATATCACCTCGATAGTCTTTACATTTAGCTTTGAAAACCATTTATCCTGAAATAGCATCTCGCGTTTTAGCCCACTCCACCGCATTTCTTCTAGTAGTTCCCCTACTAGCCACGCGTATTAAAGCCACCTTAGCATGCGTTTCAACACCCAGACTTTGTACCACCACATGCATATCAATAGTAACACAACACGATAGAAACCTCATGCAAACATCCAAACAATCCTCTCAACAATAGCACGTGTGCCAAAACAGAATAACTCAACAAAATAACTTTCACAAGATGTGCCCATATGCCACAATATTTCCTCAAAAGAGTTTCAATATCACAACCACGCATATACCTCGGCTCAACATCACTGAATACAATAACAACAACAACAACAATAATAATTATACGAGAATACGACAAGTAAATCAACTCAGGAACTTCAGAACCCAAAGAAACGGAAGAGATAATGTGTAGCAATGATCCCACAAAAGTACAATTCGATGATAAGAGAGATAACATGAATCAATGATTCCAAATAAGGATAAGTCAACAATGAAAAGCGATAATAAAACTTCATTTACGGTTGAACAATTAAAGAAGAGATACAACAAATTCAATTAAGGATAAGCAATTACAAAAAAGATAATATTAACTTCAATTAAGGTTAGACAATTATGGAAAAGATAATAATAACTTCAATTAAGGATAAGCAATTATGGAAAGAATATCATGGCAATAAAAAAGGCAACAACTTTAGTTAAGGCACATATGAGTTTAACTGGCAACAAGGGTAGAACATGAAGCAAATAAATTCCAAATAAGACACGTAAGAGTGAAGTGGCAAATGGGGAATTTAATATGACAAAACAACTTCATATCTAATGAACATGAGAACCTAAGAGCCCTAAACAGTCAAATTTCCATAATAAATCTGAGCACATACTCGTCACCTCGCATACACAGCCTTGATATCACACAATTAGTACAAGTAACTCAAATCTAAGGGGTAGTTTTCCCACACAAAGTTAGACAAGATACGTACCTCAAAAAATCTAGACAATTACTCTAAAATGACCTACTCGAGTGAAACAACCTCCGAACGGCTCAAATATAGACAAAATAACTTTAAATCATAAATAAAACTAATAGTAAATAATATCGGATAATAAAGCTTCAATCTTTAACAAAAACTAAAAGTCAACCCAAAAGTCACCCCCTGGGCCCACACCTCAGAACTTAATAAAATTCATAATACATGAACACCCATTCCAATACGAGTTCAACCATACCAATATTATAATTTTCCGACATCAATTCGTACTTCTATTCATCATTTTATATTTTTAAAAGATTTCACAAAATTTCACATTTTCTTCCTTTCAATTCACTGATTTAATGATGAAAACAAAGATAAAACCATGAAATAAAAGTAAAATCGGGTAAAGATCAGTTACCCCAAAAAACCATGTGAAGAACCCCTCAAAAATTGCTCAAATTCGAGGTCTCTAGCTCAAAAGGTGAAAAGGGACAAAACCCACGATTTTGGAAAATATATTCTGCTACCCAGGTGTTTGTACATCGCGATCACAGAAGTCATAATGCGATCGCGTATAAGAAACTCCACTGCCCAAAAAAATACACTACACAATCCCATAATGCGGTCGCGTACAAGACATTCACACTAGAAGCTCTATGCGAACGCGGAAAAAGGAATGCAAATGTGAAGAAGTAGAACCTACACGTACGCAATCGCGGAGCTCTCACTGTCAACGTGAAGAAGGAAAATGGTCGGTCACAAAACAGCTATGCGAACGTGACTAGAACTTTGCGTTCGCAAATAAGGAAGTCAGGCACCAACAGCAACAGTCCAATAACATGGAAAAAATGGCCTGTAGCCCATCCGAAACACACCCAAGGTCCCCGGGACCTCAACCAAATATACCAACATATCCTAAACTAAGATAAACTTAGTCGAGGCCTCAAATCACATCAAACAACGTTGAAATTATGAATTTTACCTCGAATTGAACTTATGAAATTTTAAATCTTCCAACTTCTAAAACTCGTGTCGAAACATATCAAATCAACCCGGAATGACGTCAAATTTTGCATGCAATTTCCAAATGACATAACGGATCTATTACAACTCTCAAAATTACAATCCCAGCCCGATATCAACATTGTTAACTCACAATAAAATCTCTTAACCTTCCAAAACTTCAACTTTTTAATTTTTTGCCGAAATGTACCAAATCAACATACGGACCTCCAAATCCAAATTTGGACGCATGCCTAAGTCCAAAATCACCATATGAAGCTATTAGAATCATCAAAATACCATTCCAGAATCGTCTACTCAATATTAAAAACTCCGGTCAACTCTTACTGCTTAAGCTTCTAAAACAAAAATCCTTCTTCCAATTAAATCCACGAACAAAATATTGATAGATCAAATAGACCTAAAATGTTAAATAAAAGAACTCATAGGAAAAGGACATAACTGTAATAACTTATTTTTTGGACTAAAATAACTTTTATGATAATTTTTTTAATATTTAAGATTTTAACATTAAGACAATCTTGTCTATTGAAACTTTATTAAAAATATGTAGAAAAGTTTAATAAAATCAATTACATAAGAATCCTCTATATTAGTAATATATTACCACTTTATGATACTCAATACCAAAAACAAAATAAAAGTAATGTTAAACGGCCTGCATAAAGCGTTGAAACTGAGAAACAAATCCCCACGATAATATATTATTATATTATATTATATTTGATTTGCTTTCCGACTTAAGTAATATTTTTTACTATTATTTTTCTGTGTAATATAGAAAAATATATTCAATTATTAAATAACAACTAAAAAAATTTTTAAGAATATAAATGTATGAGAAAGAGAAAGAAAAAGGTTGGTAGTCAACACCACTAATAATTTTGCAAACATACTAAAACTGGAACGTCAAATTGATCATTTTATTCTTTAAAAATAAAATTTATGGTGAATAAAATTATAATTATGGTAAAATATTCAAACATGAGATGAACTAATATTAAGAATCTTAATCAACAGAAAATAAATTACTTTCTATGTTAAAACAAAATAATCAAATCTTTCAATTAATTATTTAGCAAGATAATCCAACTAACTTATTTTTATAAATTCTTCACATGAGTAAAAATAATTTTCAGGTTAAAAGAATGTAACGACCCGGCCGGTCGTTATAAGAGTTATAGCCCTTTTTTCCCATTTCTGCTTCTTTTTGTGTCCTTCAGCTGTAGAATGATATGTTGGGTCAGTTAGTTTGGGTCTGAAGTAGATTCAGAGAGGATTTGAGACACTTAGTTTCTTTTGTGAAGGCTTAAGTTTAGAAAGTTGACCGGATGTTGACATATCTGTAAACGATCTCATATGTGAATTCTGATGGTTACGTTAGCACCGTTAGGTGATTTTGGCCTTAGGAGTGCATCCGGAATGTGGCTTGGAGGTCCGTGGTAGAATTAGGCTTGAATTGACCAAAGTTGAAAACTTGGCGATTTTTGGTCAGCAGTGGAAAAATTGATATCGGGGTCGGAATGAAATTCTAGAAGTTGAAGTAAATTCATAGTGTCACTAGTGACTTGTGTGCAACATTTGAGGTCATTCGGACGTGATTTGATAAGTTTCGGCGCCATTTGTGTAATTCGGAATCTTAGAACTTTGGCTTGAATCCATGTGTAATTTGGTATTTTGATGTCGTTTTGGATGATCCGAAGATTTGACTAAGTTTGAATGATGTTATGGGATGCGTTGGTATGTTTGGTTGAGGTCCCGAGGGCCTCAGGTGAGTTTTAGGTAGTTACTGGATCATTAGTTGGTTTTGGAAGTTGGCAGATCTCTAGTCTCTGCTCTTGGAAGTGCGGACCGCACAGAATTGGTGTTGACTGCAGAGGTGTTATGCGGCCATAGAAGAAATTATGTGGACCACGAAGGTGTTATGCATCGGCGACAAAATTGTGTGGACCGCAGTGAGCGGTGTGCGGCCGTAGTGAGTTTTATGCAGACCATAGAAGGAAATGGCTCAAGACCCGCGGTCGCGGCAGAATTTCGTGGACCGCACAATGAAGGTTCAGAGAGCACCTTTTAAGCGAGGCTTAGGGTTTTATTTCACATCTTGGACTTTGGAAGCTCGATTTAAGGCAATATTTCGAGGGTTTTTCAAGAAATTCATCAGGGTAAGTGATTCTAACTCAGTTTTGGCTAATATTCATGAATATATCATTGAATTCATCATTCGATTCGTGATTTGGGTCGAATTTGAGGAAAATTGGTGGAGTTACATAAAATGAATTTTTGGGATTTGAAAGTTGATTCGAAGCTGGATTTGAGTGAAACTAGTATGATTAGTCTCATAATCGAATGGGTTGTCGGATTTTGTGACTTTTATCGAATTTCGAGATGCGAGCCCGAGGCCCAACTTTTGAATTAACCTTTTAAATTTTGGCCTAAAGCTTAGCATCTTCTTATGTGATTAATTCCTCTAGTTTGTGTTGGTTGCATTGTATTGCTTTTGGCTAGATATGGAACGTTTGGAGGCTGGTTCGAGCGACAAGGGCGTCGCAGAGGAGGAATTTGGGCTTGATTGAGGTAAGTAACCCTTCCAATATGATTAGTATTGAGGTGAAGCACATGCCAAGTGATAGGCTTGCAGGTGTGCACCTTGAGAATTGTGGCCTGGTTCATTCCATGGCACCGCTTAGTATCTCTTTCTTGCTGATATCCGTGTTTCTATCATGTGATTAAGTAAATGAGCTTTAAAACATGCTAGATATCATGTTATAGCTTCACGTCGTTTCTTGTTTTCATCTCATTAGTTTCATTGATATTCTGTACTCAATCTTATTCATGCATATCATATCATGTGTCAGTCTCAGTTATTATTATTTGGCACATCATATCGTTGTTCTGGGCTAGTTTCATGGCATTGTGAGCCCGTGTGTGAGACTGGAGAGTAATGACTGAGTGAGGCCAAGAGCCTTATTATGAGTGGAAGTTATGGTATCGGGCTGCACGCCACAACGGTTATGTTGATGATTATGATAGTGCTTGGGCTGTATGAGCCCCTCCAGAGTTTGTAACACACCCCTAGTGATCGCAAATGATATTATTGAGGGATGGATTTTCCCTAGACATTGATTTGTTCGAAGTATTGATATCTGGAGATGGATTTCTCCACATGATTGGATTACCCTTTTCCTAGGTACCGATTGACTTATAGTTAGTGATGAGTATGTAACGGGATAGATTTCCCTAGGCCGGATGGCCATATGCGGTGCCGAGTGGTTGAGTATGTAAACACATACCTGGAGATGGATTTCTCCTCAGGGTTGGATTACCCTTCTCTGTAATGGTTGACCTACAGTTAGTGTCGTATATGTTCGGGGATGGATTTTCCTCGGTCGGATGGCCATATGCAGTGCCGAGTGGTTGAGCACTTGACAGTGGGAGCACATGGTGCATTTCATACATTCTGTGCATTGGCATGTAGAGTTAGTTGAGATTTATATCTCCCATTTTTCAGATCTATATTAATTTTACTACTTGATTTGTATACTAGAACTGATAGCATGCCTAATTTTCCTGCATAGTTTATTTATATTACCTATTGAGTTTAAGTTCGTCACTACCAATCATTCCACAGTTTGGACTTGTTACTTACTGAGTTGGTGTACTCACGTTACCCCATGCACCTTGTGTGTAAATCTAGGTATATCTAGCCACGGTAGCGGCTGTTGATTATTTCAGTTGCAGACTTTAATCAGAGATAGCAAGGTAGTAGCCTGTCGATCGCAGTCCTGCTTTTCTCCTTCTTTATCTTCCTCTTAGTGTATTTTGGCTATTCTCAGACTATGTTAGTCTTGCTATATTTTAGAACAGTTGTAGTAGTTGCTCATGACTTAGTGACACCCTAATGTCGGGCTATTTTTTTTCCGCGTTTTGTTTTTGAGTTGATCTCTTTTATGAAATTTTAGTATGAAACTATTTTTTAATGAAATATCAAATTGTTTGGGAGTATGTAGGCTTGCTTAGTTCCATGATAGGAGCCATCACGATCATATTAGTTTTGGGTCATGACAAGTTGGTATCAGAGCCTGGGTTACACAGGTCTCACGAGTCATGAGCAGGTTTAGTAAAGTCTTGTGGATTGGTACGGAGACGTCTATACTTATCTTTAAGAGGCTGCAGAACCTTTAGGAAAACTTCACATTTTTGAATTCTTATCATGCAAATCTGTTGATTCTGGTATCTAAACTTCTGTCAGTCTATTTTCTCACAGATGGTGAGGACACGCGCTACCAGTCAGGACGGACGACCACCAGTACCTCTAGTTAGGGTTGCGAGAGTCTGAGGTCGCGGTCGAGGTCATCGTAAGGGAAAGTGTGTAACTCACACAGCAGCTTGGGTAGCACCTACAGATCCACCAACTGCCCTAGTTCATGATCAGGTCCCAGTTATGGATGCTCCAGCGGGACTAGCTCAGGCACCACTTGTGCCTATTATTATCCCAGGTCATCAAGAGAACTTAGCTTAGATTTTGACCGTGTGAAACAGTCTTGCTCAGGTGGTCACTATTTCTACTACAGCAGCTACTTCTCATGCTAAAGGAGGCACTCAGACTCCCGTCGCCCGTACACCTAAGCAGGTTGTTCAAGGACTTCAGACACTGGGGGCACCACTAGACCAGCTGGTTATACCTACTCAGGATTATATAGTCAGTCATGCCAGATGACGAGCAGCGTAGATTGGAGAGATTTGGTAGGCTTCAACCTCCGACTTTCAGTGGTGCAAAGGGCGATGATGCCCAGGGTTTTTTGGATAAGCGTTAGAGGATTCTCCATACAGCGAGTATTCTAGAGACCAGTAGGGTCTCGTTCTCTACCTTTCAGTTCTTGGGAGCTGCCTTTACTTGGTAGGAGGCTTATGAGAGATGTAGGCCTGTTGGTGCATCGCCCTTTACCTGGCATCAGTTCTTCATTCTCTTCTTGGAGAAGTATGTACGTAGTCCCACATAGAGGAGCTGTGCAGATAGTTCGAACAGTTGCATCAGGATGATATTACTATGACGCAGTATGAGATGAGGTTTTCTGAGTTAGCCCGTTATACTATTTTGTTGGTTCCTACAAACAAAGAGTATCAGGAGGTTCGTGGATGGCCTCGCATATCAGCTACGGATTATTATAACCAGAGAGAGGGTATCTGGTGCTTCTTTTAAGGAGGTGGTTGACATTGCCCAAGAGATAGAGTCGGTTCACTGCCAAGGAGCAACTTGAGAGGGAAGGCTAAGAGGCCTCGGGGATCTGGTAATTTTGGTAGTGTTCCTTATGGAGGTCAGTTCCAGCACGGTAGAGGCTGTCTACTCAGACATGATCAGTCAGCTCGTCCAAGTCACTATGGTGGATCATCTAGCCATGGCCCTCACAGTTCATATCAGGTCCACTCATCTCTCAGTGACCTTCAGCTTAGAGTTCAACTCATGCACCATCAGTTCAGGGCTCATCTATGCCTGGTTCTTCTAGAAGGTATCCCGATACTCCGGGCTCCCTTCAGTCCCTATTGTCAGTGATCGGTAAAGGTTTCTCTGAGTGTAGAGATTTGGTTCATATCAAGAGGTTCTGTCCCTGCCTTACACGAGGTTCATCTCAGCAAAGGAGTTAGACTTCGGCTTCAGCACCAGTTACTTCCCCAGCCGCCCAGCTAGTTCGGGGTGGAGGCATGTCAGCTAAGGGTCACTCTAGAGGGGGAGGTCGATCAGGTGGTGGTCAGGCCCATTTCTGTACACTTCCCGGTAGACCGGATAATATTGCTTTAGATGTTATGATCACAAGTATTATTTCAGTTTGCCATAGGGATGCCTCTGTATTATTTGATCCTGGTTCCATTTTTTCATATGTGTCATCATATTTTGATTGTTATTTGGATACGCCCCATCAGTCTCTTATTTTATATGTCCATGTATCTACTCCTATGGGCAATACTACTGTTGTGGACCATGTATATCGGTCATATGTGGTTACTATTGGGGGTTTAGAGACCCGAGTAGACCTTTTGCTACTAAGTATGGTTGATTTTGATGTGATATTAGGCATGGATTAGTTGTCTTTGTACCATGCTATTCTGGACTGTCACGCTAAGACGGTGGCATTGGCTATGTCGGGGGTTCCACGGATTGAGCGGTAAGGTTTTTCAGATTATGTTACTAGTAGGGTAGTTTCATACTTTAATGCCCAGCGGATGGTTGGGAAGGGTTGTTTGTCCTTTTTGGCCTTTGTGAGGTATGTCAGTGCAGAGACTCCTACTATTAATTCAGTTCCAGTAGTGAGGGATTTCTGCATGTGTTTCCTACAGAGCTGTCGGGCATGCCGCCAAATAGGGATATTGACTTTGGTATTGATTTGGTGTCGGGCACTCAACCCATTTCTATTCCACCATATCGTATAGCGCCGACGGAGTTAAAGGAATTGAAGGAGCAGCTTCAGGAACTCCTTGATAAAGGGGTTTATTTGGCCTAGTGTGTCACCTTGGGGTGCGCATGTTCTATTTGTGAAAAAGAAGTATGGCACTATGAGGATGTGCATTGATTACAGGCAGGTGAACAAAGTAACAATCAAGAAAAAGTATCCTTTGCCTCGTATTGATATTTTATTTGGCCGGCTTCAGAGAGCGAGGGTGTTCTCCAAGATTAATCTCAGGTGGGGGTATCGCCAGTTGAAGATAAGGGACTCGGACATTCTTAAGACAACTTTCAGGACCCCGATATGGTCATTATGAGTTCCTTGAGATGTCTTTTGGGTTGACCAATTCCCCAAAAGCGTTCATGCGTTTGATGAACAGTGTGTTTTGACCATATCTCGACTCGTTTGTTATTGTATTTATTGATGATATCCTAGTGTACTCTCATAGCCAAGGAGAAGCACGTCGAGCATTTGAGAGTTATATTACAGCGGTTGTAGGAGAAGAAGCTTTATATAAAGTTCTCCAAGTGTGAGTTTTATCTTAGTTCAGTGGTGTTCTTGGGGCATGTAGTGTCTAGTGAGGGTATTCAGGTTGATCCAAAGAAGATAGAGGCGATCCAGAGTTGGACTAGACCGTCCTCAGCCACAGACATTCATAGCTTTCTCGGTTTGGTGGGTTATTACCGTCGGTTCATTTAGGGATTTTCATCTATTGCATCACCCTTGACCAAATTGGTCCAAAAGGGTACTCCCTTCAGGTGGTCGGATGAGTGTGAGGCAAGCTTTCAGAAGCTTAAGACTGCCTTGACCACATCTCTAGTATTAGTTCTACTATCAGTTTTAGGTTTTTATACAGTATATTATGATGCTTCTCGGGTAGGCATTTGGTGTGTGTTGATGTAGAAAGGTAGAGTGATTGCTTATGTTTCTCGTCAGTTGGAGCCTCATAAGAAGAACTACCACATGCATGATTTGGAGTTGGCTGCCATTGTTCACGCATTGAAGATTTGGAGGCATTATCTTTATGGTGTGTCTTGTGAGGTGTTTACTAATCACCGTAGCCTCCAGCCCTTGTTCGAATAGAAGGATCTCAGTTTGAGGTAGCAGAGATGGTTGGAGCTGCTAAAGGACTATGATATCACTATTCTGTACCATCTGGGAATAGTCCAATATGGTAGCCGATGCCTTTAGTAGAAAGGAAATGAGTATGGGTGGTCTTGCATTCCTTCTTGTTAGTGAGACACCTCGTGCAGTTGATGTTCAGGCCTTGGCCAATTGGTTTGTAGAGTTGGATATTTCGGAGCCTAGTCGGATCCTTGCTTGTGTGGTTTCTCGGTTTTCCTTCTTTGATCGTATCAGAGGGTGCCAGTATGATGATCCTCATTTGCTTTTCCTCAAGGACAAGGTTCTATATGATGATGCTAGAGATGTGACTATTGGTGATGATGGGTTATTAAGGATGCAGGGCCAGATATGTGTGCCCGATGTAGATGGGAATCGGGAGTTGATTCTAGAGGAGGCCCACAGTTATCGGTATTCCATCCATCCAGGTGCTGCAAAGATGCATCAGGATTTGATGCAACACTATTGGTGGAGGAGGATGAAGAAAGATATAGTTAGGTTTGTAGCTCGGTGCCTCAATTGTTAGCAGGTGAAATATGAGAATTAGAGACTGAGTGGCTTGCTAACAGATAGAGATTCCAGAGTGGAAGTGGGAGCGGATCACCACGAATTTTGCAGTTAGACTCCTACGGACTTTGAGGAAGTTCGATGTTATTTGGGTGATTATGGATCGGTTGACCAAGCCCACGCACTTCATTCCTGTGTGTACTACTTATTCTTCAGAGCGATTGGCCGAGATTTATATCCGAGAGTTTGTTCGCCTGCATGGTATCCCAGTTTCCATCATTTCAGATAGAGGTGATAAGTTTACATTGCAGTTTTAGAGGACCGTGCAGCGAGAGTTGGGTACTCAGGTTGAGTTGAGCACAACTTTTCACCCTAAGATGGACGGACAGTCCGAGCGCACTATTCATATATTGGAGGACATGTTGTGCACTTGTGTCATTGATTTTGGGGGTTCATGGGACAATTTTCTGTAGCTCGCAGAGTTTGCTTACAATAACAATTATTAGTCGAGTATTCAGATGGCTCCATATGAGGCTTTATATGGAGATGGTGTACATCTCCGATAGGTTGGTTTGAGCCGGACGAGGCTAGGCTTTTGGGTACAGACTTGGTTCAGAATGCATTGGACAAAGTGAAAGTGATTCAGGAGTGACTTCGTGCAGCGCAGTCAAGATAAAAGAGTTATGCTGACATAAAAGTTTGTGATGTATCTAATATAGTTTGGAGAAGGTTCTACTAAAGGTTTCAC
This sequence comes from Nicotiana glauca, assembly GCA_026770625.1. Taxonomy (NCBI): domain Eukaryota; kingdom Viridiplantae; phylum Streptophyta; class Magnoliopsida; order Solanales; family Solanaceae; genus Nicotiana; species Nicotiana glauca. The sequence continues at coordinate 53,518 of MU680156.1, read as the reverse complement.
CCATGAAGGGTGTTGTGAGATTTGGGAAGAAGGGCAAGTTGATCCCTCGATTCATTGGGCCTTTTGAGGTGCTTCAGAGGATTGGGGATATGGCTTATGAGCTTGCTTTGCCACCTAGCTCATTGGGGATGCATCCAGTATTTCATGTTTCTATGCTCCGAAAGTATATCGGCTCTGTCTCATGTCTTGGATCTCAACACGGTTCATTAGATAGTGATTTGACTTATGATGTTGATCTAGTAGCTATTTTGGAGCGGCAGGTCCGAACGTTGAGATCAAAGGATATAGGTTCAGTAAAAGTGCAATGGAGAGGTCGGCCCGTAGAGGAGGCTACTTGGGAGACCGAGCGGGAGATGCGGAGCAGATATCAACACCTATTTGTGGCTTCAAGCATGTTTCTAGACCCATTCGAGGACGAACATTTGTTTAAGAGGGGGGGGATGTAACGATCCGGCCTGTCGTTTCGAGAGTAATATCCCCTTTTCCTCGTTTCTGGTTTTTTTTGTCCTTAAACTGTATTATGATATGTAGTCAGTTGGTTCAGGTCTGGAGTGGATTCGGAGAGAATTTGAGACACATAGTCTCTTTTGTGAAGGCTTAAGTTTGGAAAGTTGACCGAATATTGACTTATGTGTAAACAATCTCGGGTTTGAATTCTGATGGTTCCGTTAGGTGATTTTGGAGGTCCATGGTAGAATTAGGCTTGAATTAGCGAAAGTTGGAAAATTGGCAATTTTTGGTCGGCAATGGAAAATTGATATCGAGGTCGGAATGGAATTTTAGAAATTGGAGTAAGTTCGTAGCATCACTCGTGACTTATGTGCAAAATTTGAGGTCATTCGGACGTGATTTCATAAGTTTTGGCGCAGTTTGTGTAATTCAGAAGTTTAGAAGTCCTTAGGCTTGAATCCGAGTGTAATTTGGTATTTTTATGTTGTTATAGATGATCCGAATATTTGACTAAGTTTGAATGACGTTATGGGTTGTGTTGGTATGTTTTGTTGACGTCCTGAGGGCTTCGGGTGAGTTTCGGGTGGTTATCAGATCATTAGTTGGTTTTGGAAGTTGGTATATCTCTAGTCTTGGAAGTGTGGACCATACAAAATTGGTGCACACCGAAGAGGTGTTATGCAACCGCAAAAGAAATTATGCGGACCGCGAAGGTGTTATGCGGCCGCGATAAAATTGTGCGGATTGCGATGAGGGGTGTGCAGCCGCAGTGAGTTTTATGTGGACTGCGAAAGGAAATGGCTCAGGACCCGCGGCCGTGGCAGAATTTAGTGGACCGCACAGTGAAGGTCTAGAGAGCACTTTATAAGCGAGGCTTAGGGTTTTATTTCACATCTTGGACTCTGGGAGCTCTGTTTAAGGCGATTTTTTGAGGGTTTTTCAAGAAATTCATCAGGGTAAGTGATTCTAACTCGGTTTTGGCTAATATTCACGAATATATCATTGAATTCATCATTCATTTTGTGATTTGGCCAGAATTTGGGAAAAACTGGTGGAGTTTCATAAAATGAATTTTTTGGATTTGAAAGTCGATTCGAAGTCAGATTTGGGTGAAACTAGTATGGTTAGTCTCATAATTGAATGGGTTATCGGATGTTGCGACTTTTGTCAGATTTTGAGACGCAGGCCCAGGGCCCGACTTTTGAGTTGATTTTTTTACTTTTGACCTAAAGCTTAGCGTTTTCTTATGGGATTGATTCCTCTCACTCGTGTTGATTGCATTGTATTGTTTTTGGCTAGATTCAGGACATTTGGAGGCTGGTTCATGAGGCAAGGGCGTCGTAGAGTAGGATTTTTTACTTTTGACCTAAAGCTTAGTATTTTCTTATGGGATTGATTCCTCTAGCTCGTGTTGATTGCATTGTATTGCTTTTGGCAAGATTCAAGACATTTGGAGGCTAGTTCGTGAGAAAAGGGTGTCGCAAAGTAGGACTTTGGGCTTGATTAAGGTAAGTAACGCTTCCAAACTTGGTTCTGAGGGTTCGGAACCTCGAACTATGTGTTATATGATAGGTATTGAGGTGACACACATGCTAAGCGATGGGCGTGCGAGCGTACACCGTGAGAATTGTGGCCTGGTTCATTCCATGGCACCTCTTAGTATCTCTTTGTTACTGATATCCGTATTTCTATCATGTGATTAAGTAAATGAGCTTTAAATTATGCTAGATATCATGTTAGGGCTTCATGCCGATATTGTTGAGACCTGAATGGTCGTTTCTTGCTGTCAGCTCATTAGTTTTATTGATATTCTGACTCAGTCTTATTCATACATATCATATCATGTCGCAATCTCAATTATTATTATTTGGCACATCATATCATTTTTCCGGGCTAGTTTTATGGAATTGTGAGCCCGTGTGTGAGACTGGAGAGTGATGACTAAGTGAGGCTGAGAGCCTGATTATGAGTGGCAGTTATGGGATCGGATTGCACGCTACAGCGGTTATGTTGATGATTATGATAGCGCTTGGACTATAGGAGCCCCTCCGGAGTCTGTAACACACCCCCAGTGAGCGCAGATGATATTATTGAGGGATGGATTTTCCCTGGATATGGATTCATCCGAAGTATTGATATCTAAAGATGGATTTCCCCACAGGGTTGGATTACCCTTTTCCTCGATACCGAGTGACTTATAGTTGGTGGTGAGTATGTTCCGGGATGGATTTCCCCGGGCCAGATGGTCATACGGTACTGAGTGGTTGAGTGTGTATGCATATACCTGGAGATGGATTTCTCCTCAGGGTTGGATTACCCTTCTTCCTTGGTATTGGTTGACCTGCAATTAGTGTTGTATATGTTCCGGGATTTATTTCCCTGGGTTGGATGGCCATATGCAGTACCGAGTGGTTCAACACTTGAGAGTGGGAGCACATGGTGCATTTTATACATTCTGTGCATTGTCATGTAGAGTTAGTTGAGCTTTATATCTCTCATTGTTCAGATCTATATTTATTTTACTGCTCGAGCTGTATGCTGGAACTAATAGCTTGCCTACTTTTCCTGCATAGTTTATTTTTATTACCTGTTGAGGTTAAGTTTGTCACTACCTATCAGTTCATAGTTTGGACTTGTTACTTACTGAGTTGGTGTACTCACGTTACCTCCCTGCACCTTGTGTGCAGATCTAGGAATCTCTGGCCACGGTAGAGGCTGCTGATTATTTCAGTTGCAGACTTTCATTGGAGATAGCGAGGTAGCTGCCTGGCGATCACAGTCCTGCTTTTCTCTAACATTATCTTCCCCTTAGTGTATTTTGGCTACTCTTAGACTATGTTAGTCTTGCTATATTTCAAAATAGTTGTAGTATTGATCATGAATTAGTGACACCCTGATGTCGGGCTATTTATTTCCGCGTTTTGTTTTCGATTTGATCTCTTTTATGAAATTTCAGTATGAAATAGGCTTTTATCTATCTTTTAATGAAATATCGAGTTGTTTGGGAGTATGTCGACTTACCTAGTTCCATGATAGGCGCCATCACGACCAAACTAGTTTTGTGTCGTGACAAAGAAAATGCATAAATTTATTCCATAAAAAGAGTGTTAATGATTAAAAATATTAGACCAAAAAGTAAAGTATAATATTAAGAAGGTCATTCAAGTATTTGAGGACGCACAATCAAAGCTAAATCCTGAACAAGAATAAGCTTTCAAGACTATATTATAAAAAGTAGACCCTGGTATAGTGGGATTATCCTTTGTAGATGCCTTAAGTGGAATCGAAAGAATATTTCTATATCATGCATTACAAATGTCAAATCAAGAGGCATGATATTTTGTTAGCAATAAGAACAAGTGATGTACCAACAAAAATTTTATTATGAGATCGTACAACTCATTTTAGATTTGATATATCTCTTCAAATAACTAAAATATCCATCATAAATATATCAAAGTAGAGTAATAGTACTGTCACAACCTAATCATAGGTCGTGATGGCGCCTAACGCTACCGCTAGGCAAGCCAACAGTGAACTAACCACATGATTATTTATTTTATATTTTCAAAGTAGCTGATTTTTAATTACTGCATAGATAGGAAGTAAAAACTCGATAAGATACGAGATAACAAATTTTAGGAGCAAGTGGGATAAGTAAAATAACCCAACAATCATCATGTGTCTACTAGCATAATTTTCAAGACCTGTTGTCACAAGTGTATGAGCTACTAGTAGAATATACAAAAGAATACTACAATATTGTCCGAAGTAAAATAGACAGAAAAAACAACAACAACGGCCCAGTATAGTCCCACAAGTGGGGTCAGGGGAGAGTAGTGTATATGCAGACCTTACCTCTATCCCGATGGGGTAGAGAGGCTGTTTCCAAAAGATCCTCGGCTCAAGAAGACAAAAAGAAAAAAAAGACAATATATCAGTGCCAGCATGGAAATCACAACAACAACACAAGAACCATTGAATAGATAAAAGGTGGAAATAATGACTAGTAAATAAGGCCCGACACTATGAAGATGGACTGATATCCAGATGCACCTGCCTCAGATCCTGCACATTTAGTGCAGAAGTATAGCTTGAGTACATAAACAACATGTAACCAGTAAGTATCTAGTCCAACCTCGAAGAAGTAGTCACGTGGGGTCGACTTTGACACTTACTATGGGCTAACAATAAAGTAACGAAATTATAATTAAGCATGTATTGTATAAATACAGCTGAAAACTCAATAATAGGAAAATAAATAAACAATTATTTAACTAGTAGTAAATCCCAAAATTAATTTCCATCATTTAACAAATTAATCTCTCAAGCCAATGAAACAATATCAATTATAATTGGACTCCAAGAATTTATTACGCACGAATTATGCTGAGGTCGTACAGCCCGATCCAACATACAAATATATAAATTGTGCACTGATGTGGGTCGAACAGCACAAACCATAGACACATCTATTCTATTAATGAGGTATTCGACCTGCTCTACAAGAAGAGAAATACTTTATAAACAACCAATTCAAGAATTATTAAGAGGTTAATATTCAAGGAAACATCAATTCTCATTAGAGTTGTCAATATGGGCGAGGTCGGGCTAGCCCAGGCCAGCCCACTTGGACTTTAGCAATTGACGGGCTGGGCTGGCTAGCCTACCCCAGTCCTATGTGGGTTACGGGCCCGCACGGGGCCAGCCCATCATTTTCTAAAATATAAGTTTATATTTTTTCTTTAAATTATAACCTAAACAAAGATATATATTTAAAAGTTAAAAAAATCTTATTGGAAAATTTTCACAAAACTTATAACTTTTTATACTATTCTAATAAATACTAAAAAAGTAAAAGAAAAAATTATATTTCATTCACTAAAAGCCAAAACTCAAAACAAACTATTAAAGAGAACGCCCATCACACTTATAGGATATCCAAAACATCATCTTCATCAAATACTGTTGAATCTGCTTGTGAGAAGGTTATCTTAACATCTTCACTTTTATCTACATTTATAATTCGTATGCAATATTAATTAGTTAAATAATAAGAATAATTAATTTTTTTTGATCTTTTAATATGATGAGCTTAATAAACTTTAAGCTTGGGATACGCTTCTTGTTATTTTTGTGTCATATACTTTTATATTTTATATATTTTAAATATATATTTTTATTAGGCCCACGGGCCGGCCCAGCCCAGTCCCAGTCAACCTCACGGGCCACAGGCTTACTCGGAACGGGCTCAAAAGACTCATTTTTAAATGGGCTCCTAAAATTCTAGCCCAGCCCTGCTAAATCACAGATTGGATTGGCCCAGCCCAAAGGGCCAAGCCCATATTGATGGCTCTAATTCTCATTAATAGTCAAGTAACCTGTCCAAAACTCAAGTAAATAAAATTTGAACTTTTACAATTCCATTATCAAGTTCCGATATGATTTAAGAATTTAAATTAGCTAGTAGGGTGCAAATATCGCAAGTATCACATGATTTGGGTCCTAAACTACCCGGACATAAACATAATTAGTAGCTACGTACGAACTCTCATCACCTCGTGCGTATGTAGCCCCCACAAATAGAAGTACATATTAAATCAATTCACCTGCGGGGTTAATTCCCTCTTAAAAATTTAGAAAAGAAACTTACCTTGTATCAAAACTTACTTTCCGATCCATAATTGTGCTTTAAACCATCAATTCGGTGCCAAACGACTCGTAACTAGTCAAATATTATATAAAATAGTTAATATATGTTCACAAGTTCATATCCTAACTATTATAGTGATTATCCTATCCCAATTGAAGAATTTATAAAATTAACCCCCGGGCCCACATGCCCGAATTCCAGAAATATTCGAAGAAAGTTGTTACCCGTAGCCTCATGAACTCAAATATATAATTTTCACCCCAGTCCATACTGTTTTCCTCAAAACCCTAGGTTTCCTTAAAAATCCCATAAATCCCGCATTTTCCATGTTAAATCTACTTATGATTTGTGTATTTGGCTAAAGAATCAATAGGGATCACTTACCTCTTGATTTTGATGGAACCCCTCTCAAAAATTCTCTCAAAATCGCCCAAGATCAAATGGAAAATAAGGAAATAAAGCTAAGTCCCACATTAAAAGCTGTTGCACAGGTCACAGATGCCTCATTTGCGACACCTGGTTCGCAAATGCTAAGTCTCAAATGCAACAAAAAGGTTACAAATACGAAGGCTAGCTATCTTTGCCTTGTCGCAAATGCGAAAAAAGGAAATTCACAAAAGCGGCAGAAATTTCGCAATTGCGAACTCCACGGTGCCTTCCCATCTTCGCAAATGCGATCAATTCTTTGCATTTGTGAGACCTGCAACACCAGCCCAGAAACCAGAAAAAACTAAAGTCTTTCTACACCTCCGAACGCGTTTGAAACTCACGCGAGCCCTCGGGGCTCCACATCAAATATCCACACAGGTCTAAAAATATCATATGAACTTGCTCGCGTGATTGAAATACCGAAATAACATCTAAAATCACGAATCGGATGCCAAAACGCATGGATTAGCTACTGAAACTCAAAAACTTCTAAATATATTTTGTGCGTCCGATTCCTATCAAATCACGTCCGATTGACCTCAAATTTTGCACACAAGTCCTACATGACATTACAAACCTACTCCAACTTTTGAAATTAGAATCTGATCCCGATATAAAAAAGTCCACTCTCGATCAAACTTCCCAAAAACCTCCAAATTTCCAATTTTCGCCAAATGACCTATGGACCTCCAAATCCATATACGGTCGCATTCCTAAGTCCAAAATCACCATATAAAGCTATTCCCAGGCTCAAAATCCCAAACGGACGTTTATAACATAAAAATCCACTGCACCCAAACATATGAAATTCACCCAAAATGCCAATTTACACTATTAGGCGCTGAAACGCTCGTAGGTCATCCAAAACTCGATCCGATTATATGCCCAAGTCCGTAAATATCATACGAACCTATTGGAACCATCAAATCCCAATTCCAGGGTTGTTTACTCAAAACGTTGACCAAAGTCAAATTTAGCCTTTTAAAGTCAACTTAAGGAACCAAGTGTTCCTATTTCAACCCGAATCCTTCCAAATCTCTAAATAAACATACCCACAAGTCATAAAATAGTAAAAGAACATATAGGGAGTCTTATTTAGGGGAATGGGAATCTAAAAAGAAAAATAGTCGATCGGGTCGTTACAAGTGCTAAATTTATATAAATAAATAAATAAACAAAAGTGATAATATGGGATGAATCGCTTTTGGATAAGCATCAGAAGATCAAAACAATCATCTAGAGTTTTAAAGATATATTGAATATCAATGAACCATTTGGTGAAATAACAATAGTTTAGGAGGTGATTTCAATCAACTACGATTAGTAGTTTTAAAATTGACGAAAATGTAAAAGCTAGCTTGCTAAAATCATACTTATGGCCTTAAATGAATAATATTCAAATAAGAGGAAACATAAAAGTAAGAACATATCCAATATTCAGTGAGTTTTTGCTTCATATCGGAAACGAAGAAGAACATCCAATAAAATATGATAGCATCGTATCATGTTGATTGATTCGTGTTCGGAGTGGTCGTGGAGTGGAATGAGATACTTAGTCTCTTATTTAGAAGCTTAAGTTGGAAAAGTCAACCGGATGTTAAATTATGTGTAGAAGATCTCGAATGTGAATTCTGATGGTTTGAATAGCCTCGTTAGGTGATTTTGGACATAGGAGCATGTTCGGAATGTAATTTGGAGGTCCGTGGTAGATTTAGGCTTGAAATGGCAAAATTGGAAATCAAGCATTTTCCAGTCGGTAGTGAAAATCTTGATATCAAGGTCGGAATAGAATTTCGAAAATTGGAGTAGGTATGTTATGTCTTTTTTGATGTGTGTACAAAATTTCAGATCATTCAGGTGAAGCTTGATAGGTTTCGGCATCGTTTGCAAAATTCGGAAGTTTGGAATCCTTAGGCTTGAATCTGAGGGTGATTTGGTGTTTTGATGTTGTTTGGAGTGTTCGAAAGATTGGGATAAGTTTTAAGGTGATATGTAACTGGTTTGTATGTTTGGTTGAGGTCCCGAGGGCCTCGGGTTGATTTCGGGAGGTTGACGGATCAAGGATGGGATTTGAGGAAGTGCTGAAGATTTCCTTCAATTGTCATAAACACACCTGCAGAGTGGGTACCGCAGGTGCGAGGTCCGCAAAAGTGCAAGAGCAACCTCAGAAGCGGTTAAGGACAAGGAAGCCAGGATCCACAGGTGTAGAAGTAGGAGCGCATGTGCGAGTATTAAGCCGCAGATGTGGATAAGGCCAGATAAGTGAAAATCGCAGATGTGGTTTGTTTGATCGCAGAAGCGATCCCATAGACGCGGGTAATGGGTCGCAAGTGCGAGTCTCCTGGACAGAAACTATAAAAGCCACCATTCGCAAATTTCTGTCATTTCTTCACCATTTTTTGACGAGTTTGGAGCTTAGGGTTGTGATTTCAAGAGGGAATCAAAGGGTTTTTAGCGGGGGTAAGCTACTTAAGCTTTAATACTTGTGCTTATAACGATTTTTCCATTGTTTAATCATGATATTAGTGAAAATTAGGGAAGAATATTAGGGGATTAGGGCTTGAAATTAGAGAGTTTAATTTGAAGGTTTGAGGGGTCATTTGGCATCGGATTTTGATGATTTTCATATGTATAGACTCGAGAGTGAAAGGAGTTTCTAGTTTTGTGATTTTTATTGGATTCCGAGACATGGGCCCCGGGCCGAGTTTGAGCTAAATTCAAGATTTTTGGTCTAATTTGATACTTTTTGTGTGAGATATTATTATATTGATGATAATATACTAATTTTTGTTAGATTCGGAGCATTTAGAGGCCGAATTGAGAGGCAAGGACATCGCGAGTTAGAGTTTTGGCTTGGTTTGAGGTAAGTAACGCTTCCAAACTTGGTTTTGAGGGTTCGAAACCCCGAACTATGTGTTCTATAATTAATAGTGAGGTGACACAAATGCCAAGTGACGGGTGTGCACCCTGAGAATTGCAGCCTGGATCATTCCGTGACATCACTTAGTGACTCTTTCTTGCTGATACTTGTGTAGTGATTATGTGATTAATTTAATAAGTTATAAATCATGCTAATTACTATGTTAAGGCTTCACGCCGATACTGTTAAGACCCGAGAGGCGATTTCTTGTTGTCATATCATTAGCTCGTTGATATTCTATACTCAGTCTTATTCATCCATATTATATCATGTCTCAGTCTCGATTATTGTTATTTGGCACATCATATAATTATTTCATGCTAATTTCTTGGTATTGTGAGCCAGTGTGTGAGATTGGAGAGTTATGATTGAATGAAGTCGAGAGCCTGAATTTGACGGACAATTATGGGATCGGGCTGCACGCCGCAGTAGATTATTGATTATGCCTTTGTTGGCTTATTATAGTGCATGGGCTGAAAGGAGCCCCTCCGGAGTCTATACACCCCTAATGAGCCTGGATGATACTATATTTCCCTAGACATGGATTTGTCTGAATTACTGATACCTGAGATGGATTTCTCTTCAGGGTTGGGTTACCCTTGTTCTTCAGTACCGGTTGACTTGAGGTCAGTGTTTTGTGTGTGTGTGTATGTGTGTGTGTGTGTGTGTATATATATATATCGGGATGGATTCTATGCAGAGGTCAGCCAGCTGGCACTCCAGCTAGATTCTATGCTTTTTCGACCAGACCAGATGTAGTGGCCTCATATACCGTGATCACAGGTATTATTTCTGTCCGCGGTAGGGATGCCTCGGTACTATTTGACTCAGGCTCTACCTATTTATATGTGACATCTCTGTTTGCACATTTCCTAGATATTTCTCGTGAGTCCTTGGGTACTCCTATTTATGTGTCCACTCTTGTGGGCGATTCTGTGGTGTGGATCGGATCTACCGGTCGTGTGTGGTCACATTACATAGTTACGAGACTAGAGCGAACCTTCTATTACTTGATATAATCAACTTTTAGGTCATCATGGGCATAGACTGGTTATCCCTGTATCACTCCATCTTTGATTGTCATGCTAGGACTGTCACTTTAGTGATGCCAGAGTTGCCGAGATTAGAGTGGAAGGGTTCCCCCGTTAGTACAGTTAGTCGGGTTATCTCTTTTTCGAAGGCTCGATATATGGTCGAGAAGGGTTTTTTGGCTTATCTACCTTATGTTCGGGACACTATCGCAGAGTCCTCAATGATTGATTCAGTGCCAGTAGTCTAGGAATTTACCGATGTGTTTCCTTCTGACCTTCCAAGCATGCCACCAGATTGCGACATTGATTTTTGTATCGACTTGGCTCCAGGTACCCAGCTTATATCTATCCCACCGTACTGTATGGCTCCGAAGGAGTTAAAGAACTAGCTTGAGGAGTTACTAGCAAAGGGATTTGTCAGACCGAGTGTATCACCTTGGGGTGCACCCGTGCTACTTGAACTATGTAGACATGCATTGATTACCGCTAGTTGAACAAAGTTACCATCAAGAAAAAGTACATGTTGCCACATATTGATGATTTGTTTGACAAGTTGCAGGGTGCTAAGGTTTTTTTAAGATCGACTTGAGATCGGAGTAGCATTAGTTGAAGATTCAGGACTCAGATGTTCCGAAAACTGCATTTCGTACTAGATATGTCTATTATGAGTTTCTTGTGATGTCCTTCGACTTGACTAATGTCCCAAGACCATTTATAGATTTGATGAGCCGGGTGTTTAGGCCTTATATTAATTCCTTTGTTATTATTTTCATTGATGACATCTTGATTTACTCATGTAGCTTGGGGGAGCACGAGCAACATTTGAGAGTGGTGCTTTAGACATTGCAGAACAAAAGATATATGCTACGTTCTCCAAGTGAGAGTTTTGGCTAGAGTCTATGGCATTTTTTGGGCATGTTGTATTGGGAGAGGGTATTAAGGCGGATCCCAAGAAGATTAAAGATTTTCAGAGTTGGCCTCGTCCCACTTTGGTGACTGAGATCATGAGTTTCCTAGGGTTAGCAGGTTATTATTGCCGATTTGTGTAGGGTTTTTCATCCATTGCAACACCTCTGACTAGATTGACCCAAAAATATGCTCCGTTCCGTTGGTAAGATGATTGTAAGGTGAGCTTTCGGAAGCTCAAGATAGCTTGACTACAACACCGATTCTAGTGTTACCTTCTGGTTCAAGGATGTATACTGTGTATTGTGACGCTTCACGCGTTGGCTTGTGTTGTGTATTGATGCAGGAGGGGTGAATTATTGCATATGCTTCGCGTCAACTAAAGAGTCATGAGAAGAACTACCCTATGCACGATATAGAGTTAGCCACGATTGTTCATGCTCTTCAGACCTGGATACATTACATGTACGGGGTGCATGTGAGGTTTACACTGATCATCTTAGTTTACAACATTTGTTCAAGCATAGGTCCGTAGTTTCGGAGTCATTTGGCGAAAGTTAGAACTTGAAGTTTTTGGAAAGTTTGATTGAGGGTGAACTTTTTGATATCAGGTTCGGATTCTAGTTCCTGAAGTTGGAGTAGGCCCGTAATATCATTTAACACTTTTACGCAAAGTTTGGCATCATTCCGAGTTGATTTGATAGGAATCGCACGCGCGGAAGTGTTCTAGAAATTTTTGGAGTTCATGAGTAAATTCATGCGTTTTGGCGTCCAATTCGTGGTTTTAGATGTTATTTTAGTGTTCGGATCATGCGAGCAAGTTTGTATGATGTTTATACACTTGTGTGGGTGATTGGTGTGGAGCTCCGAGGGCTCGCGGTGAGTTTTGGACGTTCGAAAGGGATGAAAAACACATCAGATTTCTAGTGTCTTTTGGCATCAGTTGCAGGTCTCGCAAATGCGAGAAATTGTTTGCAAATGCGAACATCGCATTTGCGAGAATAACTTCGCAATTTCGAAGAAGCTCGACTGGGGCATTGTTCGCATTTGCGACACTAGAGCCACAATTGCGACCTCAGTAGTGATCGCATTTGTGACCTTTATAAAGCATTTGCGACCCCTGTGACACATTTGCGACCTGAGAAGCTGAAGCCAGGCTTCGCATTCGCGAGTGTTTTATCTCATTTGCGACCATCGCATTTGCGAACCTGGTGTTGCAAATGCGACGTCAGAGGCCTATGTCCAACTCTTTTAATGCGGAACTTAGGCCATTATTTCATTTTCATTTCACTTCATCTCTTGGGAGATTTTTGAAGCTTTTGGAAGAGGATTTTCACCTAGAACTTTGAGGTAAGAAATATCTACATAACATTAGTTAAATACATAGATTATGGGTGAATTAACATGTAAAAATTAGTGAAAATTAAGGGTTTAGATGAAAACATAAGTTTTTGATAAAAATGAGATTTGACCATGAAATTAATTATGGAACTTAGTAAAAATCATATATTTATTTTCCTAAGGTTATGGGTAACAACTTTCTTCAAAGATTTTCGGGATCGGGGCATGTGGGCCCGGGAGTAAATTTTAGGAATCTTGCGATTTGGGTTGGGTAATCACTTTAATAGTAGGAATATGAACTTTTGAACATATATTGATTATTTTTACACCATTTGAATAGTTTTGGATTGATTCTGCTCCGATTTGAGGAGTTGAGCGCATTCTTGAATTATAAAGTAGACTTTGAGACAATGTAAGTATCTTTTCTAACTTTGTAAGAGAGAAATTTTTCCATAGGTTAATTTAATTAATATGTGATTATTTGTGGAGGCTACGTACGCAAGAAGTGACGAGAGTCCGTACATAGCTACTATTCCTTTTATGTTCGGGTAGTTTTAGGCTTACACCATGCTTTGTGGACACCATTATCTGATCACATTTGTTGATTTGCATTGAACGGAACTAAGTTGAGGATTTTAAGATTACAAGTAAATTCTTATTTTGAAAAGAATTGAGAAAAAATACGTTATATTATATTTAACCGTGTTTCAAGTATATTCTGCGAGCGGGGTGGTGACTATTTTCACTACTCTCATGGGAGCGGGCCATTCGTCTCGGCAGATTAATAGATGCATATATAGTTCGCGCTGCTCGATCATCGACATTGCACAATTTATATTTTTTGCTAGATCGGGGGGAATGTCCTTAGTGGAATTTGTGTGCGATAATAACTGTAAGCCCCTTTTTGTAATTGGTATAAATTTACTGTTTTAGAGATCATTGCTTTAAATGAAGGAAATTTTTTGGGGTTCTTAAATATGATGATAGAATTGTTCAGTTATTTCTTGTTCTGAGTTTATTGTTAGCTCTATATATCATGCTTAATTAAAATTACATATTATTATTTATTGGCCCTAGTAAGTGTCGGAGTCGACCCCTCCTCATTACTTCTTCGAGGTTAGACTAGATACTTACTGGGTACATACTTTTATGTACTGACGCTACACTTCTGCACTTGATTGTACATGACTTGAGGCAGGTGCATCTAGCCACTGGTCTGACACGTAGATTTGATTTCCCAGCCCGAAACTTCCTGGTGAGCTGCCCCTTTTGAGCCGTTCTTCAACAACTGGAGTCTCTCTCATGCTTTATTTTCTGTCTATTTCTTTTCAGACAGTAGGATAACATTCTTTTGTATATTCTACTAGATTGCTCACATACTTGTTACACCAGGTCTTGGCACACACACTAGTAGACTTATGATTTTGATTTGCTTACAAAATTTCGATTTGTACTCATTGCTCTCATTTATTTATGTTACACTTGAAAATTTCTAAATCTTTTAACAAATAAGGAAAAGTTACCGCTTACTAATTTATTTAAACGGGAAATCACTAGTTTGACCAGTGTTGGTTTGCCTAACAGCAGTATTGGTCGCCAACGACCTATAATGGAATTGATCATTTTATATAGAGAAAATGCATAAAGTACCCATTAAACTTGTCTGGAAAAATTATTTACATACCTAAACTTTACGGGCGACCTTTTACCCCCTCATTCTTGATCGAAGTGCATTAATTATCCCCCTTAGAGGTGAGTTGGCAGAGAGAGTGTTTACACTTTCTTGAAAGAGCGTGACTGGCAAAAAAAGAAGCTAAAATGAATTAACTTTCGGAAATATCATTTTTAATAAAATTTAAGTTTCTCTTAATCTTTTCATTTTATTTTTTTGTTCTTTTTTCTTCTCTGCTCTTTCACTTTCTTCATTTTCTTCTTCCCTGCAATTAAAATGACTTAATTTATGAACCAACAAGCCAACAACAAAAATCATCTCTATCATTTTGTTTTCAAACATATCTTTTGTTGTTCTGTATTTATTTGGAACTCCCTTTTCAGTAGTATTTGAGTAGATGAAAAGAAGCTTGAGTAGCAATAAAAAATTGATACGATATTTAAATGGTGAAAGCTACAAAATTCTATTGTTAATGCAACCACTATATCCGGCAGCATCTTTGATGCTAAGTTAATTAGAAGGCTTTGATAGAAAAAAGAGGAAGAGAGAAAACAGGAAGGAAAAGGGAAAAAAGTAAAGCAATTGGGTTTAGCGGAAGAAAATTTCGCTAAAAGACTGTCAGCAAATAAAATTTTGATAAAATAATATCACATAAAATCATTTACGAAGATTAAAATTTAAGATATAGAAAGACAAAATCAAGTGGATCTTGATTTGAGATTTGACCATGGATGAATGTCAGAAGATATGTGGAATGACGGGGCAGTTGGGTAACTGATTTGACATTCAAGTTTAATAATTTTAATATCTTTATGTACTAAATTATATTAGAGAAAAAGAAAGTCAAGAAATAAATTTTTCATGGGCAATTTGAGCTTCGATGTTTCATGGCCGAATATGGGTGTCAGTGGGTACTATAGAAAATGGAGGAAGGTGATGGAAGATAAACTGGAAAAAAAAAAGAAAAAAAAAAGAAAAGGAAAAACGATTTTTTATGGCATTTATGTGGCAGAGCATGTGTTACACTTTCTAGTACAAAAGTGGTTCTTTAATTTTAGGGAGATAATTAATACACTTCGATCAAGAATGAGGGGGTAAAGGGTCGCCCGTAAAGTTTAGGTGTGTAAATAATTTTTTCGAACAAGTTTAATGGGTACTTTATGTATTTTTTTTTTATATAAGTTCTGATGATGTCCTTTTATTTTGAATTCACGTATTATGCTAATGTAATAATATTTTTTCTGTATTTAGATGATTATTGTATTATTAAATATAAATTTTCTCTCATTAATTAAAATTTATTGTTCCTTCATATAAATAAATATTTAAACTATCTTATGCCACTATTAACGTGCAACACACGTTTATAGATACTATTTCATTAAAATAAGGAAAAACTTCTTTTAGTGCGGTAGAGGAAGAAATTAATCACAACAGTTTGGACAGATTGGTAAAAATTATTTTGTTTTTTTAAAGAAGAATTGCATATTGAAAATGTGTCGGATGGTTCAATTTTTATTGGTATGAATTTCTCTTTTAAAAATTATATATGTACATTTCGATATGTTATATACAAAAAATAAAAATTTGATACACTTTTGCCGCTATCGAAAATAAATAATTTTGACCGAAGGATAAAATTATTTTTTGCCAAAAAAAGCCCCTAAAAACAAATAAAAAAGGAACACAAGAACGAGCCAAAAACCGGGAACTTTTTCTGGTTTTCCATTTTTGTTTCAGAAAAACCGGGGAACTGGGGAGTGACACAAATGGAATAAGTGTGAGAGCAGAGGAGCTTTTTCGGAATGACGAAAATAGAGAATACCAATTCTTCCCATAAACCAATTCATATTTACTATTATATACCCTTCATCATACCAAAGCCTTCAATTATTATATAGTTAAAAATATATTTCTTTTTATTTCTCTGCAATTTATGAATTTACACCTCCATCTTGCAACTTTTTAAAATAAGGATAAAATTTAAACAATGGTCTAAGTAGGGGTGTTTTGTAAAATTTGTACCATACTTTTGGTTATTCTATTGTGTATAACTAAAATTAGACTTTTAAAATCCGTACCAATCATGTTGGTTTCTCTTCGGTATCGGTACGATTCGGTTGATTTTTTATATTTTTTAAGTGTCATTTAAAAGTTACAAGTAGAAGCGTAATGCAATAACATACCTACTTTTATAGGATTTATCAAAACTCTTAGACATTTTTACTATTTAATGATGAACTAAGAAAACATGAAAGATGACTAAAATATAGATCCATCAACTATTCTACAACAGCGTAAAAGAAACTAAACAAAGATAAAGAAAATATAAATCACACGAGTAGAAAAATATTAAGCAAGCTCAGACTAAAAAATAAAGTCTATAACGATTAAATAATTAAAAATATAAATTTGAATCGTACTAAAGGAAACATATTCAATATATTATAATTTGCTACTCATAATTGCTAGATTACCTTCTCTCTTGCTAGTGAATATGCTCGAAATAATTTAGTTTCAAGTAGTATAATAGGTTTGGGAATTAAGATTTTGAGTTTAATTAATTGTTGGCTTGTCCCGTTTTATAATTTCAAGAGCCCAAGAATTTTTTTTTTTAACGTTTTGTCATTTTTATTCTAGTTATATAAATATATATTTTCATGTAAATTTATTCGGTATGGTTTGATATTTTTTCGCTTTATTTCATAAAAATAAAAAATCTATCCTAATTATCGGTACGATTATAGATTTATATAAAAACCTACAATTCTATTAAAAAAACCTAAAAATCAGTTCAGTTCAGTATAATCCGGTGGGTTTAGTCTGTTTTTAAATAGGAATTTTTACACCCTATAGAAAACCTTAGTACCCTATTTATTTTAAATAAACACCATTTTAAAATATTACATCTTATAAATACCTTTTATCCTTTATAGCAACAAATTTAAATATAGTTACATCCTACAATTAAGGCACCATATATGCTAAATATTATTTTTCTCTCTCCCTTTTTGTATTTTCTCTCACATAATTACCGCGTATCTACAAACCCCAATACAATCTCTCTCTTTTTGCGTACAACTAGACTCTCTTCTCCCACAAACCCTCGTTTCTTAACTCTTCTCCCACCCAAATTCTCAATTTATCCGTCATTATCAATCCCACATTCAAACTCTTCACGGAAATTCACGGCGTGCGTTGTTAGTGAAGAAACCCTAATTGATATCCTTGATAATTGTGAGTTCTCGAAGAATCTTGGCCTTCAAGTGTCAGCCGCATACCATCAATAATCGGCGACGCACACCCAACGGAAAGAAGATGCCGACTCCTACCTCAGAAATAAAATACTCCCTAAGTGTAGATTTCTAGTTAAAAAGACACTTACACACAAGAGGGCAAAGAACGAGCTTCAAAGAATTGGAACAACGACAGGCCCTTTCTTTTCCTTTGATATTCAACAATAGTTAGTTGTATTCAAGTGTTTTATACAACTGTATTCAGTTGTAGTTAATTCAGTTGTATTTTTATTGTATTCAAGTATTTTATTCAGATGAATTAAGTTGTATTTTGTTGTATTTAACTATATACAGTTCTACTCAACTGTATTATTCATATGTATTTCTCTTTATTCAGCTATAATCTTTATTATGTATCTTTCAAATACAGATTAATGAGGGATCGTTTTAGTTCGTCGAGTTAAATTAGGAGAATATCATGTGCTTTGATTTCCTTCCGTTTTTAGTGCAGATATGTTACTGTATTTAATGTTAATGTCGCTTGAATACAGCTAAATACATGTCAAACTTAGCTATAATTTCAATTTTTACGCCTATATTTTTGGTTGTATTAGTGAGTACAACAACTTAAATACATGAAGTATATTGTATAAAAATATAAAAGGTATCTATAACACGTAATATAGCAAAGGTTATCTATAAATAGCTAACTAGACAAAAAAGATGGTGCTTTATGAAAAATTGCCTTTTAAATATCCGTAAGGTGTAAGAATTACATTTGCGTAAATCAGCCCGTATCTTTTCAACCCAATTTTATTGGGTCCGACCAGTAAGCGGGTCGGCAGGAAGATCAACCCGTACTCAAACGTTACAACTCTGTTGTTCTGTCAAAGCTGAGAACGCTACAGCACTGCTTCGACGCAGTGAGTCCTTGATCAAGAAGAAGAAGAAGAAGAAGCCGAAGAAGAGGAAGAACGAAGATGAGGAAGCGCGATTTAGCTATTCTGATGCTATCTGCTTTCGCTATTTTCTTTTCTCTTCAGGTATGCTTTTTTCTCATCCTCATTTCTCTATTCAACGCCATTCTCATACTGCCAAAAAATAGCACCGATCTTCAAGAACCCTAGCTTCTTAAATATCACTTTTCCTAAAAATTCCTACTTTAAACTTGTATTCATTGTGTATGTATATAATTACCAGCACGAAGGTGATTTATCGTTCAAGGAGGCATGGTTTCATCTATCCGAAGAGTATCCCATCAAATACGAGGCTGAGCGTCTTCCTCCCCCAATTGTTGCCGATCTCAACGGCGATGGCAAGAAAGAGGTCCTTGTCGCCACTCACGATGCCAAAATTCAGGTAATTTTCTGAATTACAATCCCATAGGATCAGAGACTGAGACTAGATATAGGATTTATAGTCAGTGAGTTCCAAGTGTGCATATATAGACGATTAGGTTTGACTAATAAGATATTAAGGGTAAGCCAAATACTTTACGGATTATACAAGTATAGAAAGTCCTGAGAGGGCATTTTTGTTTAAGGCTGCTCACCTTTTTGTATATAAGGAACTGAGAGAGTAGAGGTTATTTCGATAAACCAACGCATAAGCTGACGCTCCCTACCCTCTGGAAAAAGCTATGCGTGCGACTGCACTATTGAAGTAGTCTCAATCTGCCCTTCCATTCCATCTTTGGTTTATTCTGTGTGGCTGGACAGTACACTAGGCTTGGCAATTTCTGAGTAAGATTTAGTAAATTTCTTAATCAGTTTTCCGATGAAGCTCAATCTACTTTGTTTGCTGGAAAGTTTCTTGTATGCCTTTTTTTTTTTAGGTTTTGGAACCACATTCTAGGCGTGTTGATGAAGGTTTCAGTGAAGCACGTTTGCTCGTGGAGGTGTCCCTCTTGCCTGACAAAATTCGTATTGTCTCAGGCAGACGAGCAGTGGCGATGGCCACTGGTGTGATAGATAGGAACTATAATCTCAGGGAGCCTCGTAAACAGGTCCTAGTTGTTGTTACCTCAGGTTGGTCTGTGATGTGTTTCGATCACAATCTCAAAAAGCTATGGGAGGTCAACTTGCAGGTGCTTTATGCATGGAGATTCTCACATTTTGAATTACAGAAACTTCTGATATACTTTCTGATAAACTTATGTTCTATTTGTTCTTCCTGGTAAATTCCTACAGGAGGATTTTCCACATAATGCTCATCACAGGGAGATAGCAATTACCATAAGTAATTACACTGTAAAACATGGAGATTCAGGCTTGGTTATTATTGGTGGAAGGATGGAAATGCAGCCTCATGTATGTAATTACTCCTTTCTAGAAGTGACCAACCCTATTAGAATGTTATTTCATTACGACTTAACTTAGTTTTTACAAAGTAAAAAGGCCCAGAAAAAATTACAGCTTTGTGGGGCTTCTTGAGACTTGTAGAATTTGTTAGCTAGTCTTTTACCCCTTATTTTTAGTTTTCTTCTAGTAAGTAAAAGTTACGAAGCGAAATTTTTCTTATGTTACTTATTTTCTTCCTTTTCAGATGCATATTGATCCATTTGAAGAGATTGAAATGGCTGAGAAAAGTGCAGAGCAGCACAGAAGAAGTGCTGCTGAGAAGGAGGTAAATATTCATGCTGTTTGAAGCACACATGTCTTCTTGCTCTTAAGATCACTATTATGTTCCCTGTGTTCTATTTATTACTAGCTGTGCTCTTTTTTGTTCCCCAATTATCGCTGAAATGTAATATCACGTATCATAGTTATCCCTTGACTTTCTTCCGTTTCATCTTCTCTTTCTTTCTCATGGGTTGCGTTCAGCTAACACACAATGTAATTCTTGAGGTTTGGGTTATGTTGACATGATTTTCTAAAGAAGACAACTAAATTCCCATATATGTAACTAAGAACAACCATTTACTTATTGAATTAGCTAAGAATATTTCTAGCATTTTAGGTGCCTAAAAAGATTATCGACTATTGTTAGGTTGTTCAAAGGATGATGGTCTAGTAAATATTTCTTTTGTTGCATCAAAGCTCGAATTGTAATTCAGTAGCTAGTTAGGCATTTTTACCGTTCTTCTCCCTAGTTTTTTAGATGGAAAGCAATGTAGTCATGACACGTTGCATCATCTCTATTGTTGTAAATAATTCTCAGTTATCTGGGAATTAGTGGGCTGTAGCAGTGTTTTGGAAAGCGTTAAGCGCAAAAAAGCGATGAGGCCTCGCTTTGCGCTTTTTTCATGTGAAGCGCAATTTAACACAAAAAAAAAATAGGCATAGATAAATGGCTAAGAACTCATTAAAAATAACATATTGAGTAAATGTTTCAATTCTTGATGCCATTGAATAAGATTGAATTTACTACAATTAACAACCACACACACAAAAAAAAAAAAAAAAAAACAGAACAGAACAATTAACTTTTTTTTTGAACCAGAAAAGTCTGAACAGAAAAACAGAGAAGTACAAACCAAAAAAACAGAGCATAGATTAGGGCACAAAAACAGAGCAATAAAAAGTGAAAAAAATAGAAAGAAGAAGAGAAATACAGAGCATAGAAAGAACAGAGCAGAAATTAGGGCACAACCGCACAAGAACAGAGCAATAAAAAGTGAAAAAAAAAATAGAAAAAAGAAGAGAAAAGGAGTCAAACAGGAACGGAAGAAGAAGAAGAAGAAGCAGCACTGAAGCAGTCATTGAAGCAGCAGTCGTTGGAGCAGCAGTCGCTTGGAGAAGAAGTGTTTGTTTGCGTTAAGTTTTTGCCAAGTTTTTTAAAAAAAACCCTAACAGATGCTTAACCTCGCTTAAGCGCGCCTTTTTGCGCTTTTTGGATCGTTGCGCTTCTCGCTTAACAGGGTAAAGCGTGCACTTTTTTCATGTGAGTCCCTTTTATGGCAGAAAAGCGAGCTAGCCTTGCCTCGCGTCGCTTCAGCGCTTTAAGCGAGAAGCGCACGCTTTTTACAACACTGGGCTGTAGTATGCTTTCTGTTATCAATGTGATATCTTGAAACCTTATTTGTCCTCTTTCAGTTTCACTTGCCTTTATAGCATCTGGTCTCAATTTTGGAGGGTTAGGAAATGGAGTTTTATCAGTTAAGTCATTGTTACCTTTTAAAAAAACATCAATTAACTCATGGTTCTCACTTGCTTATACCGGTCAAGAAGAGGAATTAAAGAAAATACTTAGTATCGTGGCTTTCACTCAAGGAGTCTGACTTGAAAATGACTTATATCAGTTATGGTTGCCAATAACTTTGGGAACATGATGCCCTTTTTATATTCCCTCTTCCATATTTCGGCTCTGATCAAATAAGAAAAGTATTCTTTCTGCATCCCTGTTTGTCATATTAAATGTAACAGAGACAAAGTCTAGATGCTTACATAGTCCACATGACTCTGTTCTGGTTGAAATAGTTATAGCTCTTACATGTGCACAAGGGGCTTAGCGTTTATCATTATCCTTTTTCACTTCTTGCTGATTTTGTATTGAGGTCCTTGAAGTACTTATAAACGTGCAACCTTTCTAGATGATAATGCTTATGATCCGCATGGGGTTGTTTGTATATATGTAGTTCAAAGGGGTGGAGAAATCCCAATCAATATGCCTATTATTCCCTTTTATGTTTGTCTAGTTTTGCTTTCTTTTGGTGGTGGGGACTTTGGGGGGGTTGATGCTGAAAATGAGGAAACTGTTACTTTGTGTAGAGGCTGTTTAAATTCAGTTTTGTAGTTATCCTCTTTTTGCGAATTTGTTTTTTTTTTTCAAAATATGCTTATGGTAATACGTTATTCCTGGATATCTTTTTTATTTGGTGTCTAGCTTGACGTATTTGTTTAATGCAGGCTTCTGAGAATTCAGGAGCTGTTGATTTACGCCATTTTGCACTTTATGCACTTGCTGGTCGCACCGGGCATCTTCGCTGGAGCAGGAAGACTGAGGTTACCCACTAACTCTCCCTCCCCCAAAAGGAGCCTTTTCTGCTTCAAGTTATCTTTTTCCCCAAAGAATGAGGATGGTGTTAGTATTGTCGCTCATTTTCCTTTCGAGATTTCTTGGTGTAAGCTTGTTCTGAACTACCTTTCAGGTCAAATATTTCATCAAGTGTGTATCCTAGAGGTATCTGTACCGTAGACGAATATTACAGTTTGCATTGCATCATTGCTGGTCTGATATTTGTTGAGAAAAGGTGTCAATGAAGTTAATAGTGAAGAAAAATTTCAATATGGAATTGAACATCCTGTGAGAGCTAGCTAGATTTTGTTAGAATACTAATGTAAATAGGAGTAAATAAATAACCCTAATCCAATATATATTAGGAGTAGGACATGTTGTGTGTGTATATATATAGGGCTTATTGTAACATATGAATTACATCAATAATATATTTTCTCCCGTGCTTTCTCACATGGTATCAGAGCATTGGTGAGATAATTATCGTTGTGCTTCATTCCAACGATATCTGGGAAGAAATCCGTCGTCACCGTGCAATTTTCCGGTGACCTAAGTGACTTTTTACATCAAAGTCATTATTTATCAGTGTTGTGCAAAATCCAACACCACCATAAGGTCCACGAGAGAATTCCGACCAAACCCCAGAAAACTTCACCTGAAAAAGCCCCTCCACGCGCCCCCACGCGCCCGCCGGAGTTCTGCCGCCGGCGGCGCGTCTGTCCCACGCGCCGGCGCGTGAGGGCTGTTCCGGCCAGATTTTCAAAATTTTTCTTTTGGACAGTGTCTTCGCCTGATTTTTCCGAGCCTATCCATCCAGTTAAAATCAAATTCCGAGCACTTTGAGATTTTTCCGGCGTGAACAGTACTTTCCGGTAAAAAAAAAAAAAAATTTCCTTCGTCTGCTTTCAGCGAGTTGTTAGTTGATTCTTTCTGCTATTTGGTGATAATCCAACGATGTCTTTGGGAGTCGATGCTTTCGGGTCTAGAAACCCGGGTTCTGGCAGTTCCGGTGTTATGATTACCTCAGAACCTTTAATCGGAGGTTCAAACTACTTAGCTTGGGCTTCATCGGTCGAGTTGTGGTGTAAAGGTCAAGGAGTTCAAGATCATTTAACAAAAAAGGCTAGCGAAGGTGATGAAAAGACCAAAATGCAGTGGGAGAAGGTCGATGCTCAGTTATGTAGTATCCTGTGGCGATCTATTGATTCCAAATTGATGCCCTTGTTCCGTCCATTCCAGACATGTTATTTAGTTTGGGAAAAGGCTCGTAATCTATACACTAATGACATATCTCGTTTCTATGATGTAATATCGCGAATGACAAGCTTGAAGAAACAGGAATTGGATATGTCTACTTACTTGGGACAAGTTCAGGCAGTCATGGAAGAATTTGAGACATTGATGCCAGTTTCTGCTAGTATTGAAAAGCAACAAGAGCAACGACAGAAGATGTTTCTAGTTCTTACACTCGCTGGACTCCCTAATGACCTTGATTCAGTACGTGACCAGATTTTGGCTAGTCCGACCGTCCCCACAGTTGATGAATTATTCTCTCGATTACTTCGCCTTGCTGCAGCACCTAGTCACCCAGCGAGCTCATCACAGGCACTTGACTCATCTGTCCTCGTATCTCAATCAGTGGACAATCGGGCATCTCATACTATGGAGAATAGACGAGGAGGAGGTCGTTTTGGAAGATCTAGACCCAAGTGCTCTTATTGTCATAAACTTGGACACACTCGTGATGTATGCTATTCTCTACATGGCCGCCCACCCAAAAATGCTTATGTTGCTCAGACTGAGACCACAGGTAACCAGGGATTTTCTTTATCTGAAGGGGAGTATAATGAGTTCCTTCGGTATCAAGCAAGTAAGCAGACATCTCCACAAGTAGCTTCTATCGCTCAGACTAATACTTCTGTTGCTGGTAATTCTTTTGCTTGTGTTTCCCAGTCTAGTCCTCCTGAACAATGGGTTGTGGACTCAGCCGCTTCTGATCATATCTCTGGTAATAAATCACTTTTGTCAAATATTGCGTATTCACAGTCTCTTCCCTCTGTTACTTTAGCCAATGGGTCTCAAACTAAAGCAAAAGGAGTTGGACAAGCGAATCCCCTACCCTCTGTCACTCTAGATTCCGTTCTCTATGTCCCTGGTTGTCCTTTTAATCTTGCATCTGTTAGTCGTTTGACTCGTGCCCTCCATTGTGGTATATATTTTATTGATGATTCTTTTATTATGCAGGACCGCAGTACAGGGCAGACGATTGGAACAGGACTTGAATCAGAAGGGCTTTACTACCTTAACTCCCTAAAAACCTCCAAGGCATGTCTAGTTACAGATCCTCCGGACCTAATTCACAGACGTTTAGGACATCCAAGCTTATCCAAGCTTCAGAAGATGGTGCCTAGTTTGTCTAGTTTATCCATATTAGAGTGTGAGTCATGTCAGCTCGGGAAACATACCCGAGCCCCCTATCCTCGTAGTATTGAGAGTCACGCAGAGTCTATTTTTTCTTTAGTTCATTCTGATATATGGGGTCCTAGTAGAGTCAGTTCAACCTTGGGATTTCGTTATTTTGTTAGTTTCATTGATGATCATTCAAGATGTACTTGGATTTTCTTAATGAAAGATCGTTCTGAGTTGTTTTCTATATTCCAGAATTTTTGTGCTGAAATTAAAAATCAATTTGGTGTCTCTATTCGCACTTTTCGCAGTGATAATGCCTTAGAATATTTATCCACTCAATTTCAACAGTTTATGACTTCTCAAGGAATTATTCATCAGACCTCTTGTCCTTATACCCCTCAGCAAAATGGGGTTGCAGAGAGAAAGAATAGGCACATCATTGAGACTGCTCGCACACTTCTCATTGAATCTCATGTTCCGCTGCGTTTTTGGGGCGATGCAGTTCTCACCGCTTGTTATTTAGTTAATCGGATGCCTTCCTCTCCCATCCAGAATCAAATACCGTATGCAGTATTGTTTCCCCAATCACCCGTATACTCTGTTCCCCCTCGTGTTTTTGGGAGCACTTGTTTCGTTCATAACTTAGCCCCTGGAAAAGATAAGTTAGCTCCTCGTGCTCTCAAGTGTGTCTTCCTTGGTTATTCTCGTGTTCAAAAGGGATATCGTTGTTACTCACTTGATCTTCATAGGTACTTTATGTCCTCTGACGTCACATTTTTTGAGTCTAAACCTTTCTTTACCTCTTCTGACCATTCTGACCCCCTTGATATATCTGCGGTCTTACCTATTCCGACCTTTAAGGAGTCTACTATAGCTCCTCCTTCTTCTTCCGCCACAGAAGTCTTACTTGAGTCTCCTATAGCTCCTCCTTCATCTTCCGCTATAGAAATCTTATCCATTCCAACCGTTGAGGAGTCTTGTGTGGCTCCTCCTAGACTCCCTGCCACAGGAACACCACTTTTGACATATCATCGTCGTCCGCGCCCAGCATCAGGCCCAACTGATTCACGTCCTGCACCTGACCCTGCTAATACTGCGGACTTGTCTCCTCTTAATCAACCAATTGCACTTCGGAAAGGTATACGAACCACCCTTAATCCTAATCCCCATTATGTCGGTTTGAGTTATCATCGTTTGTCATCACCCTATTATGCTTTTCTATCTTCTTTGTCCTATGTTTCCATCCCTAAGTCAACAGGTGAAGCATTGTCTCATCCAGGATGGCGACAGGCTATGATTGACGAGATGTCTGCTTTACATACGAGTGGTACTTGGGAGCTCGTCCCTCTTCCTTCAGGTAAATCTACTGTCGGTTGTCGTTGGGTGTATGCAGTCAAAGTTGGTCCGGATGGTAAGATTGATCGTCTAAAGGCTCGTCTTGTTGCCAAAGGATATACTCAGATATTTGGGCTCGATTACAGTGATACCTTCTCTCCTGTGGCTAAGATAGCATCAGTCCGCCTTTTTCTATCCATGGCTGCTGTTCGCCATTGGCCTCTCTATCAGCTGGACATTAAGAATGCTTTTTTACACGGTGACCTTGAGGATGAAGTTTATATGGAGCAACCACCTGGGTTTGTTGCTCAGGGGGAGTCTCGTGGCCTTGTATGTCGTTTGCGTCGGTCACTTTATGGTCTAAAGCAGTCTCCTCGAGCCTGGTTTGGTAAATTCAGCACAGTTATCCGGGAATTTGGCATGATTCAGAGTGAAGCTGATCACTCTGTATTCTATCGGCATTCTGCCTCGAGTCTCTGTATTTATCTGGTGGTCTATGTTGACGATATTGTTATTACCGGCAATGACCAGGATGGTATTACTAAATTGAAGCAATATCTCTTGCAACACTTTCAGACTAAGGATCTGGGCAAACTAAAGTATTTTCTGGGTATTGAGGTTGCTCAGTCTAGTTCAGGTGTTGTGATCTCACAACGAAAGTATGCCTTAGATATTCTTGAAGAGACAGGAATGACAGGTTGTAGACCAGTTGGCACCCCGATGGATCCAAATTCTAAACTTATGCCAGGACAGGGGGAGCCTCTTAGCGATCCTGCAAGATATAGACGATTGGTTGGTAAATTAAATTACCTTACAGTGACAAGACCTGACATTTCCTTTTCTGTGAGTGTTGTGAGTCAGTTTATGGATTCTCCGTGTGATAGTCATTGGGATGCAGTTGTTCGCATTCTTCGGTATATAAAATCAGCTCCAGGCAAAGGTTTATTGTTTGAGGATAGAGGCCATGAGCAGATCGTTGGATACTCAGATGCTGATTGGGCAGGATCACCTTCTGATAGACGTTCTACGTCTGGGTATTGTGTCTTGGTAGGAGGAAATTTGGTGTCCTGGAAGAGCAAGAAACAGAATGTGGTTGCTCGGTCTAGTGCAGAAGCAGAATATCGAGCGATGGCTATGGCGACATGTGAGCTAATTTGGATCAAACAGTTGCTCAAGGAGTTGAAATTTGGTGAGATTAGTCAGATGGGACTTGTTTGTGATAATCAAGCTGCTCTTCATATTGCGTCAAATCCAGTGTTCCATGAGAGAACTAAACACATTGAGATTGACTGTCACTTTGTTAGAGAAAAGATACTCTCGGGAGATATTGCTACAAAGTTTGTGAAGTCGAATGATCAGCTTGCAGATATTTTCACCAAGTCCCTCACTGGTCCTCGTACTAATTACATATGTAACAAGCTTGGTACATATGATTTATATGCACCAGCTTGAGGGGGAGTGTTAGAATACTAATGTAAATAGGAGTAAATAAATAACCCTAATCCAATATATATTAGGAGTAGGACATGTTGTGTGTGTATATATATAGGGCTTATTGTAACATATGAATTACATCAATAATATATTTTCTCCCGTGCTTTCTCACAGATTTAATATCTTTTACATCCAATTCTTTGCATTAATCTCACATGTGCTTTTACGAGTTACTGGTGTTGTTTCTAGCATAGTGTTTGTGATGTGAACATGGTCAGTTTGGGCTTGGGTAAACTCGAGAAGACATCTTATTGAAAATTTTTCTATTAATGATCTTCAATCTTTTCTAAGATATTTCTTTCTTTTTTGTCCTGATATTGCAGAATATTCAGAAACCATCTTCTGATGAATCTCTTCTAATTCCACAACATAACTACAAGCTTGATGCACATGCTTTGAACAGTCGTCATCCTGGGGAGGTATAGAAACATACTAGCTCATTGAATGCATTTGGGGTGTCATCAGTTGACATATTTTTTGCTCTGTTCCTTCTCTTTGAAAAAATCTACTTGAAACTTTTTCATTTAGGCAATCTCATAATTTTATTAAAAACTTAGGGGATACAGTAACACTTTCTTTTTTGTTTATATAAGTTAAAATAGTATATATATATATATATAGTTGACGAATATCGGGATGTCTCTTTGTAGAAGAACGAGAAGCCTTTCTTTTATTATAAGTAATTTTTCCATGTTAGTTTTCTGTTTGCTTTCTTCCTGTCATAGTTGGTGTTGCAGTCCAATGTTTAAAAGTTCATACTCTTGCTTATTACCGTGAGAAAGCACGGGAGAAAAATTTATTATTGATATTAATTGTAATACAATGAACCCTATTTATAAGTATACATAATATATAACCTACTCCTATTACATAAGGGACTGGGACTAATTACATATATATTCACATAGCTATTCTAACACTCCCCCAAAGGTTGGTGCATAATAAATCATATGTATCGAGCTTGTTACATATATAACTAATACAAGGATCAGGGAGAGACTTGGTGAAAATATCTGCAAGCTAATCATTCGACTTAACAAACTTTGTAGTAATATCTCCTAAGGGTATCTTTGCTCTGACGAAGTGACAGTCAATCTCAACATGTTTAGTTCTCTCATTGGAACACTTGATTCGATGCAATATGAAGGGCAGCTTGAGTATCACACACAAGTTCCACTTGGCTGATCCCACCAAATTTTAACACCTTGAGCAACAGTTTGATCTAAACTAGCATACATGTTGCCACAACCATTTATCGATATTTTGCTTCTGCACTAGACCGAGCAACTACATTCTGTTTCTTGCTCTTCCAAGACACCAAGTTACCTCCTACTAAAACACAATATCCAGATGTAGAACGTCTATCAGAAGGTGATCCTGCCCAATCAACATTTGAGTATCCAACGATCTGCTTATGGCCTCGATCCTCAAACAATTGTCCTTTGCCTGGAGCTAATTTAATATACCGAAGAATGCAGACAACTGCATCCCATAAACTGACGTACAACACTCACATGAAAGTAAATGTCAGGTCCAGTCATTGTGAGGTAATTTAATTTACCAACCAACTACCTATATCTTGTCGGATCGCTTAGCAGCTCCCCCTGCCTTGGCTGAGGTCTACAGCCTGTCATTCCTGTCTCTTCAAGAATGTCTAAGGCATACTTTCGTTGTGAGATCACAATATCTGAGCTAGACTGAGCGACCTCAATAGCAGAAAATACTTTAATTTGCCTAGATCCTTAGTCTGAAAGTGCTGAAAGAGAAGTTGCTTCAGCTTAGTAATTCCATCCTGATCATTGCTAGTGATAACAATATCATCAATATAAACCACCAGATAAATAGCAGAATGCCGATAAAACACAGAGTGATCAGCTTCACTATGAGTCGTGCCATACTCCTGAATAACTGTACTGAACTTACCAAACCAGGCTCGGGGATACTGCTTTAGACCATAGAGGGACCAGCACAACCGAAATACAAGGCCACTAGACTCCCTCTAAGCAATAAAACCGGGTGGTTGCTGCAATGTCATAATGAAGAAAAACATTCTTAATGTCCAGCTGATAGAGAGGCCAATAGCGAACATCAGCTAGGGGTGGGCGTTTGGTACTGTATTTATAAAGTATGGTTCGATACTTCGGTATTCGGTATATCAATTACGGATACCAACTACTGTACCAATATAGTTCGTACGATTCGGTATTTTCTTGTTTGGTTCGGTATTATACCAAATCTTTGTATTTTTTTAACCTTGTTTTTGCTATTCTAGTAATCTTCGACTCTGAATTTTTGTAACTCTAAGGGTCTCTTTTTGATATTCATATAATGTAGGATTGATGGGGACCAATTCTGTATTCTATTGACTCTCTTTAATATATGTCAGAATAGGATTCATCCAATCCTTGCTTCCATCAACATCTTCATTTCCTTTTAAAATTTTCTCTCTAGTCCTTGATTTAAAAAATAAAAAATAAGAGAGAAACCCCTTTTGCTCCCTTATCTATACACATATAAAAACCCTTTGAGTAGTTCATCCAATTCCTAACAAATTCACCGACCACGTCCTTGTTCTTTCTTTCTTTTTTGAAACTTCAAAAGAAATCCAATAAATTAACAAGAAGGAACCAAGAAAGTGATATATAGTAACATGTACAGTAAACATCTCGTCAATCATAGCTTGTCGCCATCCTGGATAAGACAGTGCTTCACTTGTAGACTTAGGGATGGAAACATAGGACAAAGATGATACAAATGCATAATGGGGTGATGACAGATGATGGTAACTTAAACTGATATAATGGGGATTAGGATTAAGTGTGGACCGTATACGTTTCTGTAGTGCAATCGGTTGACTAAGAGGAGACAAGTTTGCAGTATTAACAGGATCAGGTGCAGGACGTAAATCAGGTGGGCCTGATGCTGGGCGCAGACGACAATGATAAGTCAGGAGTGATGGAGCTGAAGAATGTTGAATTGGACTAGGTTGTGGAACTGGAGCTATATATGGTGGAACTGGAGCTGTAGGTGGTGGAGCTGCAACTAGAGCTGTAGGTGGTGGAGCTGGAGTTATAGAGGAAGATGAATGGGACATAGTGAGTGAATCTCCAAAAGATGGAACTGGAAATATCCAAGTTATTACTTGGACCTGTGAAATATGATAGGGTTTCAAAGAAGGTAACATCAGCAGACATAAAGTACTGCTGGAGGTTAGGAGAATAGCATTGATACCCTTTTGCGTTCTCGAGTAACCCAGAAATACACACTTACGAGCACGAGGAGCTAACTTATCTTTTCATAGAGTAAGGTTATGAACAAAATACGTGTTCCCAAAGATATGGGGGCAGAAGAGAGAACAAAGGCAAGTGGGGAAACAGGGACCGAGAATAGAACTTGATTCTGGATAGCTGAAGATGGCATGCGATTAATAAGATGAGAAGATGTTTGATGAATAATCCCATGAGAGTTCATGAACTGCTGAAATGGGGAAGACAAATACTCTAACTACGAGTTGTTTGGTAATTTTAAAACTTCAACTTGAAAGTACTCCATAATTTGAATGGGTAATTCTTTTATTTTTCTTCATATTTTTCTTTTTTATTATAGATAATTATAAGATATTTATATTTATTAATTCAAATAGAGTAACCAATTATTTCAAAATTTAAAATTCAAAATAGTTTTTAGTTAGAAAGGTAGTTTATTTTGTCTTAACAATGCCACTTGGCTTTTTGTATTTATGCCACTTGCCTTAAATGAGATTGTTTTTTCTTCTACTTTTAATTATAGATAGATATAATTATTTTACATCTTTCTCTCTCTCTCTCTATATATATATCATCTTTATCTCTCTCTCTCTCTCTCTCTCTCTCTATATATATATATATATATATATATATATATATATATACACACATATATCTTGAAAATGCTCCACAATTTAAATGGGTATTTTTTTGTATTTTTATTTTTTATATTTTCATTTTTCTATTATATAGCTAATTATAAGATATCTATATTTATTAATTCAAATAGAGTAAAACCAATTAATTCAAAATTTAAAATTCAAAAAGTCTTTTTTAGTTAGAAAGGTAGTTTATTTTGTCTTAATAATGCCACTTGGCTATTTGTGGTTATGCCACTTGTCTAAATATTGTGCTTTTGTCTCTCCCTTTATTATATATAGATTCCTAAAAACTAAAACTGTTCTTTTTTGAATCTTTTTGCTTCTCTTCAACTCTCTTTGTTCAGTTACTAAAGCAACTAAATTTAAATTATATACTCCAAATAAATTCTTTGTTCTATGGGTGATCATTGAAAATAAAAAATTATTTTTGCATTTGAAATTATCTTTCAGTGACTTTGTTGAAACAGTAGAGTTTCATTTGACTATTTGAGTTGTTTTATTGATATTGTCGTTACAGTATATACAGGACGCTGAACAAGTAATTTGCATTTCAGCTTGATGTTACAAGTAATAAGTCATATATTTTTGGTAATTTGTATTCACCATGAAATGTGCGCTTTACTTAGAAAAAGCTTGCTATTCGCTTCTTTCTTTTCGCTTAAAACACTCAGGCAATAGGGTGATTCACACATATAGAGGATAAAATGAGATAATGTCGCCTGAGCCTGTGTGGACCTCCAAATGCACCCATCTGTAGCTATACATTATAATGTTTGAAGGTGATAAAAGAGAATGTTGCGGATTTAAGAAAACCCCAATATCTTGAATATTGCGGATTTAACTAAGAACACAACATAATTGTTTCAAACAATCCATATAAGTGTTACCAATTAGTTGGATCTAAGGCTAATTTGTTATTGTTACACTTACTTTAGGTCTGGTGTTTGTTATAGTATTTTATGGTGTAAGACTTGTTTGTTATGGAATGAAATCAACCTGAATAGAGCTAATGGATATAAAAACCTCTTGCAGCTCTGGCAACCAGTTTGAGATTGGCCATTGATTGATATTCAATTTGTTGTTCCATCTTTTCCCACTACCTCTACCTTGTTCGTTGAGAAATGCGTTATTCAACTCTAAAATATATTCATCACTAAGCTAACTTGAACTGTTTGCAATTTTAGTTCGAATGTCGGGAATTTAGAGAATCCATTCTTGGAGTTATGCCACATCACTGGGTGAGTATGGCATCTTACTGCTCTATACTGATCGTCATTGCATTGCATGTTATTGATGATGACAATAATGTGAATTCTTTTGGACCAGGATCGGCGGGAGGACACCAGGTTAAAGCTGGCACACTTCAGGCGACATAAAAGGAAGGTGGTAAAGAAAGTACCCGGGAAGTCCGTCACCTACCCTTACCATAAGCCTGAGGAAAATCATCCACCTGGGAAAGACACTACTAAAAGAATCTCTAATGTTATTGGAAAGGCAGTAAATTATGCAAAATCAGCAAAACCCAAAAAGGTGATGGTTTACTGTGGTTTTTTAGCAGTTCCTCAGTTCTCTTCGTCCTCGCCCTTTTTTCTCAAGACTCTATGGTATTATGTTCTGATAACTATTTGCCATAACTTTAGAAGATGTGTTTCTGATCTATCCTTAGCTGTGATCTTTAATTAATAATCTTAATGGCACAATATTCCAGGATTCTACAAGTGATGTACTCGTCAGATCTCAAATAGCTTGAAGTTCTAAATTTTTGTTAACATTTATGTAGAAAAGCTAATTTGTGAATTGGTTGTTGGAGAAAAACTCTCTTACCAAATATGCTGTAATGGTGTTATGTTTTAATTTTTTGGTAACTTTCATACTCAAGTGTCAACCTATTTTGTAGAGTGAATTCAGCATATCGATCGAGAGGGGAGGGAGGGAGGGAAACAAAACTGTCTTTCTACCCCTCTTAACGTGTAACATACTTTCCTAGTATGCTTCAATTAGCACAAAATGACTGTGCTGTGATGCCATACAGATTGATATCAATGAGAGGGATGAAATCTGGAAATGAAATTCTGAAACAAAAACTGTCTTTCTACCCCTCTTAACATGTAACATACTTTCCTAGTATGCTTCAATTAGCACAAAATGACTGTGCTGTGATGCCATACAGATTGATATCAATGAGATGGATGAAATCTGGAAATGAAATTCTGAAACAAAAACTGTCTTTCTACCCCTCTTAACATGTAACATACTTTCCTAGTATGCTTCAGTTAGCACAAAATGATTGATGTGATGATATACAGATTGATATCAATAAGCAGGTTTTAGGGAAGTAAAGGCATAGCTTTACTGCATCTACAAATGAGCAATTAAATCCTGGTTTTCATCTCGTTTAGACTGTAACATCTTTTCCATGGTTTTCATACTATAGTGATTCAGTAACATAATCCCTGTTTTGTGATGGAAATTGCATTTCTATAGGACCATCTAGTAGAGCAACATTTTTCTGATGGCAGCTAATTTGAAGTTAGATCATGCATGGATAGTTAAGACCATAATTGAGAATATATTGACTATACTGCGGTCCTCAAACTATTTTAGCACTCACTTACATTTTAAGCATTTTATTGGTGCAGCCGTTGCCCTATGTTCCTACTATCACCAATTATACCAAGCTTTGGTGGGTCCCTAACGTTGTTGTGGCTCATGAGAAGGAAGGGATTGAAGCTGTTCATATAGCAACTGGTCGTACTGTGTGCAAGGTATGTACTGTCGCTTCACATATTTGGTTTAAAATACTTATGATTGATAATATAAGGACATTGCCCAAGTAACAGAGGTCTCGAATAGTAGCTGTATGACAAATGCTAAGCATACTATTTTTTGTGCCAGAAAACCCTTTCGAGGGAACTCTGGACCCTTTTCATTCTCACTATCTCCTTGTCTGTTAGTTTGTGGTTTGATGTGAGTTTATGATTCCACCAGCTTCATCTCCTAGAAGGCGGGCTTCATGCAGATATCAATGGCGATGGAGTTTTGGACCATGTCCAGGTAAAGTATAAATTTTTGCTCTCTTTCGTCTTTCTCCATTTCCAATGTGAATTCTATAAAAAAATAGCGTATTAATATTGCGGACGGGATAAGCTCAATTAGCTTTGATATATGTGTCCTGCTTAAATGGGAGTAGATATGGATAATGAAACAAAGAATAAAGCAGCAAATAGATTGCTCAATCAAGAGGAAAAAGATGGAACTAGCATCTGACGAAATGACCAGCTGCAGAAGATCTTTGGGACCCTAAACAACTGGTCTAAAAACTGAACTTCCACTGTAAAGCATTAAACTTTACAGTGGAGAAGTTTATTTGAAAAAGAGGATAAAAGATGTGCAGAGGATGAGATAATTCTAGAGACACTCAGTTTCTCTTGAGCTTATTTATCTTATGACTGACATGTAACTAGGATACTGGATGATAAAACTGAAAGTGGAAGGTAAGAACCCCTTCATTTCTGAAAAGGTTAAAAGCTTTTTTAGGAGAGAAATCAACCTGTCATATTTTCAAAGATCACAGAACTGGCAGATTAGAAGGTGCTTTAACTCTAGATGAATGATTAAGGTTAAATGTTGGTGTCTTAACAGTACCGTTTTTGTAAGAAATCAATCAGCATTATCACGCCTTTTGTCTTTTCTTTCCTCTTTTTTTTTTTTTTTTTCAGGTTGTGGGAGCCAATGGTGCTGAACAGACTGTTGTTAGTGGATCAATGGAGGTGCTGCGTCCCTGTTGGGCTGTTGCCACCTCTGGTGTTCCAGTGCGGGAACAGCTTTTCAATGCTTCTATTTGTCGTCATTCTCCTTTTAACTTATTCCAGCATGGTGAATTCTCCAGAGGATTTGGTCACACTTTTGATGCAACTTCTCTAGAGGTAGCAACGCCTATTCTCATCCCCAGAAATGATGGTCATCGACATCGTAAGGGAAGCCATGGAGATGTTATATTCTTGACAAATCGTGGCGAGGTATCCTTTTAACTTGGAACAAGTGTTTAGTTGTAACAGTAACACACAATAGTTTCTTCACACTGAGTTGTTAGAATTCTGATAGAAATGATTTTTCATGCCATGGACATGCTTAATGTCTTATCTTCCATGAGATGTTGGGCACATTCATTTTATTCAATAATTGAAAGCGGATTACTTGTCAGGTAACATCATATTCTCCGGGCTTGCATGGACATGGTGCTCTGTGGAATTGGCAGATATTGACTGGTGCTACATGGTCAAACCTTCCATCGCCTGCGGGAATGATGGAAGCTGGCACAGTGGTGCCGACTCTAAAGGCATTTCCACTGCATGTGCACGACAGTCAAGAATTGATCCTTGCAGCAGGAGACCAAGAAGCTGTAGTATTATCTCCTGGAGGGAGTCTGTTGACTACTATCGACCTCCCTGCACCTCCCACTCATGCCTTGGTGTCTGAAGACTTCTCAAATGATGGCTTAACTGATCTTATCCTTGTTACTTCAAGTGGGGTTTATGGTTTTGTTCAAACTAGGCAACCTGGTGCACTCTTCTTTAGCACACTTGTAGGCTGCCTTATAATTGTGATGGGAGTGCTCTTTGTCTCACAGTATCTAAATTCTACAAAGGGAAAACCTAGGGCAACTTCTGGTCAATGGTGACAAGTGAGACATACTGATAGCTAGTAGGGTAGCGTAAGCCACAAGATCCCAGACTTAGTGCAGAAAAAGAACTACCGTGGGATTTCAGCCATATGCATCAGGAAGGGCTTCGGTTTGTGCGAATGGACCAGCTTGCAGAGAAAAAGATAGGGAACACTGTAAACTTTTAGAGAGATTTGAATTGTATATTACTGCAACACTTGTTGCATAAAAACTATCCCTGTATTTGGGGTTAGATTAAGGTAAGTTTTCTGTCAACATTCCATCCTTGATGTCGTTTTTACTACTCCCCAAATGCTACAAGATTCTCAAGGTGTACTATAGCAAGTTGCTCAAATTAGTGCAGTTTTGTATTCTTCGGCTGTTTTCATAGCTACATCTTTCCCAGGTGCTAGATATCCCCTCGCCCCACCCACCACAATAAAAAAAGGAGGAGATATATTGTGCACTTGCTATAGCTGAGATGGAAACGCAACAGGAGAAGCTAAGGGAAGCCTTGCCACCATCCAAACTGAGAAGTTTTATTGTGTGTCTCACACAAGTTACATTAGTTGTACGGGGTTCCTTTTTGTCTCACAAATTTGTGGACCCCAATCTTACTCTTTTGGGTCTACAAAAATTTGGGTCCACAAATCTGCGAGACAAAAAAGATGGCTCATACAACTAGTGTCAGTTGTATGAGACACAATTTTGATACAGTAAGTTGATTGATAGCAATGTAGTTCCATTGCCTAACGTATTGACCTACGAACAGACTCCTGTGTGGGGTTTGGATCGAAGTTCACTCAGTTTGGTGCCCAGCTGCCCCCTTCTGCTACTAAGAAAAGGGAACTTGAGATTGTCAATTGTTGCTGTCTCATCATACATCCCTGGTAGCCAAACAAATGATCAGTAAGTAAATAAGTGAATAAATAAATAAAACTAATGTAAAGTTTAGGGGACCTTGAAGTGGTTTATAGTATACTTTACGAGCCTTAATTGCAAGTCTAGTGAATTATTTACCTTATTTGGTTTGTCCAATTTGAAAGGACAGATAGTTCAATTATTTTCTGGTAAAATTTCTCAAAACATCCTTCTGTGCTCTGTGTAGTTGGCCTAGCTTACATAACTATGGAAATTTGTGTAGTAGGTTCAACCTCTTATGGATTCAACAAGGTCCTTGTGAATAACACCCCCACCAGTAGATTCGTCTCTTATACGGAACAAGAATGGATGGTCAGCAACAAAATCTATTTCCTGCTCAATTGTGCAGCACACCATTTGATACCCTCCAAAAGTAACTGCTGCAGCTTCAGTTCCTTCCTCATTTTCCTCAATAAAGGACTCGTGCAAAACCTCTGAAACAAACAATTCCGAGGACTCATCAGTCGGACTACCAGCACAGAAAGGCAATCTGAGGCCAAGTCCCTTTAGAAAGTCAAAAATTATTCTGAATTTTGGGATAAGAAATTTGTTTATAAGGTAACCTCAACACCGTTGAGGAGATGGAATTCACGGTCTTTTCTTTTTGAAGCATTAGCCAAAAGTTTCTTTTTCAAGACAGCCAACAAAGTGACATTGCAGTAAACAAATTGATGACAGTACCGGCTAGTGGTATGAAAAAAGAATTTAGGGCCCGTTTGGCCACCAAAAGATTTCATTTTTCCAAAATTTCAAAAAGTTATTTTTCAAAATTTTCATTTCAAATCAATCACAAAAATTTAAAAATAGTTTCAAATTGTATTCATATCCAAATATAACTCTAACTTTAAAATACCATTTTCCCTTGAAAAAAATTCATTCTTTTTCCGGATTTCACAATTTTTATGTCCAGATGCCCACTTAAAATAGGATTTTTCAGTTCAACAAATTATTAAAGGCCTATACATATACCTTGTGCTGAAAAGCAACCGACTCTGTAGTAGCTTTGTAAACTTCACGCACAACTTCCTCAAGAGAAGGCTTAAGAGTGAGTGATTTGTCGATCCAAACACCATAACACCATTAGCAACACACAAAAGCTGACCTCCATTGGGACTGCCATTAACAAAGGTAAAACTGAGAACATGAGCATAAAGAGAGTTGAGTTCATTAATGGAGTTGGACTTGAGGAAACGGAGCAGCTGATCCCGAGTAGGTCGGTTGGAGCCGGCAGCAATGAGGCCTATTTGAATTGTGAGAGGAGAGAACGCCATGTTTCTATCGGCTTTAACCTTTTTGGAGAAAACGTCTTTAGTCAGCTTGAAAGAAACGTCCGTCTGCTTACCGATTGACTCCCGAAGATCATCCAAATCTGTAGAAGATGATAAGTTATATACTAATTTTGTGTAAAACTGGATTGCCAACATAAAGTGAAGTGAGTATTTATTTTGATAAGGAGGTACATATTATTTAACAGACGCGGATATAGAGTTTCTAGTATACGAGTACACTACAAAAAAAAATATATTAAGTGTTGATTGATCCCTATTCCTCTTATTAAATAACTCAACCTTCAATCAAGTACACCATTCAATCTTCTTGGAGCATTGGTGCTACCGGGCCAACAATTAATATTATACCAATTTTTAAAAATATATACATAAAATATCTAATTTTACGGAGAAACTATGAGTTCACGTGCCCCATAATATGTACCTGTTGCATAATTGGCCATTGTAAAGGTGTTGCTGACGGCTGTAATAATAGTGAGATGCGTGTGCGAGGCACAACATATAAAGGCGGCGGACATGGAGCATTTAGCGAAATCAGCAGCGTTTGTGCATGGATGAGAAAAGAGGTGGCAAGGGCGTAGCTGCGAGCGGAAAGCGGGGGAGGAGTCTCGATGGCAATGATACAGATGCCATAGTCGGGTGCCAACTCAAAAGCACAGTGGGAAGTGAAGGTAAAGTTGCAATGACTTTTAATTAGCCTTCAACCGGATATTTCGAAGCCATTTGTTGAAACGCGATAAACTAAACATATTAGATTGACATGTAAATTGTAAAACGAGAACTTACTTGTTTATGTAGCGGAAGCGGAAGGAACGGACGGACCGCGACTAAAATTACTGATAGGCGGTGGTTGTCACAGTATATCAGATCAACCCCCTAAATCTAATATTGCGTATTCAGTATTCTATATCTTTAGAAGTACACAATATATGTACTTATAGAGGGAATAACTAGAGTTACAGTAATTACTAAAATCACTAGGCTTTGCCCTAGTGGGCCCTAAGAGCATCCTTATGGGTGGAATCTATTTCCTATATCTCCCACTCACACATAATGGGAGTGCTAATCTAGTATGAGAAACATATTCTCATCTCATCCTCCTCAATCATTTATGCAGGGAACAGACCGTGCAACGAGTATACAGTGAGAGCTAAGTGCTATATATCCATTAGGAGTATACAGCCTCTAGTCGAGTGCAGAACTGCAAATAGATCATAAAGTATACAGTACCCTAGATCATATGAATCACATTTGACATAATCTCAAAATCTCACATATCATTATTTCTTGTATTCACAATCATAACTCATAAGTTATAATTGGTACAATAGTGAACACAAATAAATGAGATTCCATCAACGATCTTCCTCTTCTCACGATCTCCTTAACATTAGTATAACTGCATTTTTAGATATGCTCCGCTAGACTGAATCTGTGTACATGGTCTTTTGGAAACACACTAAGATGACTAACATCACACTAAGTCTCAAGTATCTGATTAGAGTCTCTGAGGGTACAAAATCTTGAGCCATCATAAAACCTCTAAGTCTCACACAATAATAAGTTGAGAATGGACTTATGTTAATTGATAATAGGTGAATTTGACTATAATCACGCCCTAAATAATCACATTTTTATGTTGTTTTTATGATATATATGATGACAAAATGCTCTTAGTAGTGTCTTTTATGAATTGTAGGTACAAAATGGGTAAAGAAGGCTAAGGAGCAATTTTGGAGTCAAAAGTGGAAGAAAAAGGCCATATTTGCAAAATTACATAGAAGTCACGCCTGAACAGCCCTGGAGAATCAGAAGGACTGTTCTACCGCGGTTCCACCGCGACCGCGGTAGAACCGCGGTGGATGAGGTTCGCGGAAGTTTGGAGATTCAGAAGGGTAGTTTGGCCGCGGTTCCACCGCGACCGCGGTAGAACCGCGGCAGGCACCGTAAACTTGAGGGACTGAAGTGTAAAAACGGGATTTTTAAGACCTAAACCCTATTTAAACTATAAACTTCGCCCAAAGGAGGCATGTATTCATTATTAGGTTATTTTGAGAGGAAAAACCATTGTAGGGATCTTTCCCAACAACTTTCTTCTTTTCTTTTGTTCTTGATGATGAATTCTATTCTAGAGTATTTACCCCAAATTATGAGTAGCTAATTCCTTTGTCTAAGGTTTTGATGGAACCTATTGGGGGATGAACTTCTTGTTTATGTTAATGCAAATTTGCCAGTTTAATCTTTATTTATTCAACTATATTCTTGTTGTAGTTAATTGACAGGATCCTCAATTAGCTGTGCCTATTTAGTATGCATTGCTCGGGAGAGAGTGTATATTTAGGTAGTTGTTGAATAACATCACTCCTAAAGAATATGAGTAATCTATATCTGCAGGTTTAAAGACGGGATTAGGAATAACGAAGTCTTGGGTGTAATCTAAGTGAACTGTACAAATTAAAGCTAGCTAGTGTAGCTCGGGAGAGTGCAGTAGTATATTGCTGTGATTGCTCGGGAGAGAGTTACGGTAAGCTGAGTGTTCATGATTAATAAAGTGAGTCGGTAAATTTGTATGAAGCATAAACAGAAGGGATTCCATCAATAGGGAAAGTCATTACCTTAGCACTTTTCTCTCATATTTGTCTACAACTCTAGTATTTAGTTATAGTTTGTTCTTTTTACACAATTTTAGTTTATAAAGAAAACTCAACAGTGATACAAAAGTATTTGGAAGCTGGTTCTGAGAAGTGAGTGAGTTTAAAGATAGCAGTTGTTAGGTTGACTCTCTGTGGATTCGACCCTGGGCTTAATACTTGGGTTTTATTTGCAACGTCCGCAGAATCCTATTTAGAGGATATACATTGGGCGTGATCATTAATCCAATTGGTCGACACTAGCACACATGGTATGAAACACGTGCTACAATTCCCAAGGAGCATAAGTCTTTATCTCATAAAGAATATAGTGCAGATGATATTTAGACACCAAAAGTATCTTAATTTGAGTTTCTTGATCTACAATATCATTTTTAACTCACATATGGCTTACAAAGTAGACTAGGTGAATATTTTTCACCCTATTGACCTTATGTCCTTGTTTAAGCAACATTTTGATTTTAAGTGAATAGATCTCAAATTATCCTTATAATATGTTTTGCTTAAAATCATTTCTCATCTTCTCACATCACTAAGATAAGGAGGCGGTTTCCTATGTGAGAAGGCCAATCTCTTGTCTATTCGATATACTTATAAAAAAAAATTAATGAACAAGGAATGCACATAACATTCAACACTATAAATATGTATGTATATATATCAACTTACTGATAATCAATGAACATCAATTCTTTGAACACGGAAAAATGAATAACAAAATAAAGTATCACAGAGTCTACGCAAGCCTTGAGACCTAGTGTGTCTCACAAATACATCTCTAGACAAAGACTTGGTCAATGGATCTGCTAACATATCTTTTGTAGACAATTCATTGCTTTGCGTCTAACCATGTCTCTCGCATAGTTATACTTGATATCTATATGTTTGGTTTTATAATGAAACTTAGAGTCCTTGGTGGAGGATAGTGCAATCTCACTGTCACAGTAGACTAACACGGGTTATGTATTTTTAGCAATATCTAATAAGTGTTCCAAGTACTTTTTAACCAAACAACTTCTTGTGTTGCTGATGAGAGAGCCACGTATTCGGATTCCATCGTAGATAGTTACACACATGATTGTTTCTTACTACTCCATGATATGGCACCATCATTGAGTAAGAAAATATATCCTGAGGTAGACTTCCTCTCATCTAGATCTCCTCCATGATCAACATCACTGTATCCAACTAATTGCAGATCCTTTATGCCTTGGTAACAAAGCGCATAATCAACAGTTACCTTCAGATATCTCGTGATCCTCTTTACTGTTTGTTAATGTGCTAAACCTGGGTTGATTTGATATCCATTTACCAAGCCAACTTCTTGATAGATTAGGTCTAGTGCATACCATAGTGTACATTAGACTTTTGACTGCGGTCCTATAAGGAACTCGGCTCATTCTTTCTATCTCTTCAGGAGTCTTAGGACATATCTGACTTCTCAAGGCATGGCCTTTACTAATAGGAGTGTCAACTGGGCTACTATTTTGCATATTGAATCGTTCAAGAACTTTTATAATGTAATTCTCTTTTGAGAGATACAATAGTTTCTTTGAAAGATTTCTTGAAATCTTAACTTCAAGAATATATGCAGCTTCACCCATATCGTTCATCTCAAATTGGCATGATAGCCATGACTTTATCTTGGTTATAAACTGCTTATTATTTCTAGCTATAAGTATGTCATCTACATATAATGTTAAAATCACAAGCTTGTTTCTTGATCTCTTGGTATAAACGTAATGATCTCCATCCATCATGGTAAAATAATTGGATACAAGAACATTCTGAAAGCGTATATACCATTGCCTTGAAAATTATTTGAGGCCATAAATAGACTTCAAAAGTCTATAAACCTTTTGTTCGTGGCCCTTTTGAATGAAACACTTAGGTTGTTCCTTTTATACTTCTTCACCTAGTTCTCCATTGAGAAAGGCAGTATTTACATCCATCTGATGTAAATCAAGATCCAATCTTGCAACAATAGCTAGAACTAGGCGAACAAAGATAAATCTTATAACAAGCGATAAAGTCTCTCCGTAGTCTATTCCTTTCTGCTGTGTATACCCTTCGCCACCAGTCAAGCCTTATATCTATCAACTGTGCTATTAGCCTTGAGCTTAATTTTGAGAACCTATTGTTCCCAATTTCGTTGTGTCCTTCAGGGAGGTCAACTAGTTCCAAAACTTTATTGACTCTCATAGACTTCAATTCATCTTCCATTGCTTTTGTCCATTTATCCTTAGAAGGGCATGAGAGAGCCTCTTTACATTTTTAGGTTCGTTTTCTTCTTGTCAGAGCATCGTAAATAATTCACCGCCTTCAACATCAAATCGTCGACTAGGAATCTTTTTATGAAAACCACTTCTTCTTTGTGACTCATCATTGTTCCCATTTGGATCAAAGTTGCTCCCACTTGGATCAGGAACATTCATCCTACTCCCACTTGATAAAAGATCTGTGACCATCCGCTTCCATTTGGACCAAGATCTATTTGGCTAATTCTACTAAATGTAGAATGATTACTTTTATTCGCATCTGATGATGAAGGAGGTAATTTATGAGAAACTAATTCATCATCTGCTAAAATTCTCCCACTCGAATGAAGAGATCCTTGTACGTTTTGATCCATTATCTTATAAGGATAGGTCTTGACCTATATCTCCCTTTTTAGGAAACTCATTTTCTAAGAATGTGATATCTCATGATTCAAACTCAGTTACACTCCCAATGTCTTGCTGACATATAAACAAATAACCCTTTGAGGTTTTAGAGTATCTTATAAAGATACTTTTCTTTCTTCTCAGGAACAAATTCCTATATTTGTGAGAGGAATCATGTGTATAGGCAGCATAGCCCCAGGGTCTTAATATACTCAGTTCGGGTTGTCTTCCAGTCCATAACTCATATGGAGTGGTAGTAACTGAATTTGTAGGCACTCAATTAAGTACATAGGTAGCAGTTAGCAATGCATCACCCCA
The DNA here is from genome assembly GCA_026770625.1 of Nicotiana glauca. Taxonomy (NCBI): domain Eukaryota; kingdom Viridiplantae; phylum Streptophyta; class Magnoliopsida; order Solanales; family Solanaceae; genus Nicotiana; species Nicotiana glauca. The sequence goes on along the minus strand of MU680156.1, from coordinate 9,274 downwards.
ATAACTAATGGGGAGGTTAGCTTGTGCCATTATTGGCCTAACCATTTCTAGGAGCATTTTGTTTCTTCTCTCCGCAATACTATTTTGTTGTGGAGTATTTAGATAGTCAACTGATGAACTATTCCCTTTTAATACATAACCCATTAAATTGGGTGGATAAGTATTCACGACCACGGTCAGTTCAAAGAGCTTTTTATCTTTTTGTCTAGCTGATTTTTGACTAAGCTCATATAGGTTTGAAGCAACTTATTGCTTCTGATTTGTGGGAAATTAAATAGACATAACTAAAACGAGTAAAGTTATCAATAAATGTGATAAAATAGCTTTCTCCATGCCTAAAATTAATATTCATAGGACCACAGATGTTCGAATGGACTAATTGCAAATGATACTCAGCTCTAGTCGCCTGACCAAAAGGTTTTCTTGCAGATTTTTCTGCTAGACAATTTTTGCAAATGGAAAATTTCACATGTTCAATGTTGGAAAGCAAACCTTATTTTCTTAACCTTTGCATTCTTTGTTAGCTAGTATGACCAATTCTAGCATGCCGTATGCTTACATCACTATCACATTTACGTGAAGAAACAAATATAGAAAAACTAGCATTTTTATTAAATGAATCATAATCCAAATCCATAATAAATAAACCTCTGGTGACATGACCAAAACCAAATAATGTTGAACTAAAAGTCAACTTGGCAGAATTGCTATGACAAAACATCAAATCCTAGCTTAAGCAAAACTGAAACTGAAATAATATTCCAGCGAATAGTTGGTGCAAAGAGAACGCCATGTAGTATTAGGTCTCGACCACCACACAGGACTAAACTGCATGTACCGTTCCCTTCAACAGTAACTTTATTGTTGTTGCCCGCATATATCCACTTTGCGTCATGTGGAACTCACCGAAATTAAACAAAAGCACTGCGTTCCTAAGCTATATGGTCCGTTGCTCCTCAGTCTACAATCCACAAAGGATTAGATTCAGTTATAAAAATAGAACTAGAAACACAAAATTCACTAATTCGAGCATCTTGAAATGCCTTATTAGGAGACTCAAAGCAATCTATGGCACGACGGCCCTTTTTGTCTCAATTATAACATTTCACTTTAGCAACTTTGATATGTTTGAGACATCTATTCTTGCCTTTTTTAGTCATTACTCTTTTAACAACCTGAGATGGCTGAGCTTGAGGTGGCTCTCTCTTCTTTTCCCAGTTTCTTTCTTTGAATCACTCTTCGTTATGGAGGTTCTTGCAATGTGCAACTCAGCTATTGGCTTTATAGCCGCTCCAACTCAAGATGTCTCCAGACATCTTCCAGAGTTGTGATTCGCTCATTACGGGTCAAATGCATTTTCATATAATCCCAAGAACTAGGTAAAGAGCATATGACAACTTGGGTTTATTGTTCATCAGTCAACACATGATCATCATCTTTCAACTCCCCGATCATTTTTGTCATTTGCCTCAGCCGTGTTTTCATTGAATTGATCTGTGCATTTCTTATATGAATCAAATTTAATCATTAAGGATCATAGCCTTGCAGTGGAACATGTACCAAATCTATTCCTCAAATCATTCCAAAGATCCATAGCTCTTTGGTGATCCTTAAACTCCATTAGGATGTCATCATCCAAGGTTTTCAACAATGTAATGCGAGCAATGGAGTTCTTTTTCTTCCAATTTTCATATGCTTCATGCTCACGCCTATGTTGAGCATTGTAACCTTTCTCAGGCTCATTCATGACATTGTTAATGGCCTCTAACACCTCTTTCTCCTCTAGCCCATACTGGACTTTAAAACTCCAGGTTTTATAGTTATCTCCATTGAGTTTCAACCCTTTGTTAAGCTCAACAACAATGTTTTTCAAAGCAGCAATCATTCTTTAACAAAATAAAAACATATCATGAGGATCATATAAGAACAAAAAATTATGCAAGGTACTATGTTCAACATACATACATATTATGACACTAAGTATCAATTAAATAAGTTAATAAACATATATATAAATCATGGAGTCGAGAGTTTATTATGTTCCCAATCATCATCAAAAAATTAAAATATTATGAAAATTAACCTATTCAAGTATCTCGCTAAGCGTCTTAATCATGTTTAAGATAACATAATTATCTATGATGATTTTATAATCGCTTATGGATCATAATTTAATGCAAATAAAATTAATGTCAAACTAATTAACATTTACATACTATACAAATTTACATAAACTTACTTTAATGTTAAAATAATTAACATATCATACATATTAAACAAATTAATAAGTAATATTAATATTTTTCACAACTCGAATTTTCCTCTGTAAGATATCGTGACGGCACCTAGTCTCTAAGACTTTAAGCCTAACAAATATGCGGAATAACTAAAATAATAACTTAAATAGCAAGCCTCAAAAACTATATAGATGAGATCTGCTAAAATAATAACCAATAGCCTAGCCTCGCCCGACTCGAATCAACCCACTGGAGACCGACATCGTCTAACATATAAAGCCTCACACGGGGCCATCTGAAGGCTCGACTGGTAGCTATTATTGTAGGTAAACTCTGCAAGTGGCAAGAACTGATCCTAAGAACCTCCAAACTCCATCACATATGCACATGCATATCCTTCAATATCTGAATAGTGCGCTTGAACTGACCGTCTGTCTGAGGGTAGAATGATGTGCTCAACTCAATCTGAGTACATAACTCATGTTGAACGTCACTCTAGAACCGTAATGTAAAATAAGTACCCGAATCAGAGATGATGGATACCGGCACACCATAAAGCCTGACAATCTCGCGGATATAAACTCGAGCCAGCTGCTCAGAATAATAAGTAATCACCACTAGAATAAAATAAGCCGACTTGGTCAACCTATCCACAATCACCCAAACTGCATCAAACTTCCTCTGAGTCTATGGAATTCTAACAACAAAATCCATAGTGATCCGCTCCTACTTCCACTCCAAAATATCTACCTTCTGAAGCAATCCACCTGGCCGCTGATGCTCATACTTCACCTACTGACAATTTAGGTGCCGAGCTACATACTTGGCTATGTCCTTCTTTTATGCTCCTCTACCAATAATGCTTCCTCGAGTCCTAATACATATATGTGGCACTTGGGTGCACTTCCTAGAGAATCAACTCACCTAAACCATCTACATTAGGCACATATAGCCTGCCCTGCATCCTGAATGCACCGTCATCCTCAATAGTGACCTCCTTGGCATCACCGTGCTAAATCATGTCCTTAAGGACCAGCAGATGGGGATCATCATACTGGAGCTCTTTGATACGATCATAAAGATAAGACTGGTAAACCATAAAAGCCAAAACTTGAGTCAGCTCAGAAATATCCAATCTAACATACTGGTTGGGCGGAAGTCTAAACATCAAATTGTAATGGCCTCTCCTCTGCTGGTAGATATGGTAGACTGCCTAAACTCTCCGACCAATTACTCAAGGCGTTAGCCACCACATTGGCCTTCCCGAGATGATATAGAATGGTGATATAATATTCCTTAAGCAACTTTGACAACCTCAGTTGACGCAAGTTAAGATCCTTTTGTTTGAACAAATGCTACAGACTCCGATGATCAGTGTAGATCTCACAAGGGACACCGTACAAATAGTGCCGCCAAATTTTTAAGGCATAAACAATAGCTGCTAACTCAAGGTCGTGGATAGGGTAGTTCTTCTCATGCACCTTTAGCTGTCTAGACGCGTAGGCAATCACTCTACCATCCTACATCAGCACCGTGCCGAGACCAATATGCGACACATTAAAATATATGGTATAAGATCTTGAACTAGCAGGTAATACCAACACTGGGGCTGTAGTCAAAACAGTCTTGAGCTTTTAAAATCTCTCACACTCCTCTGTCCACTTGAACAGAGCACCCTTTTGGGTCAGCCAGATCATAGGTGCTGTAATAGATGAGAAACCCTCTACAAATCAACGGTAATACCCTACCAAACCAAGAAAACTTCGGATTTCCATAGTTGAGGACGATCTGGGCCAACTCTACACTGCTTCAATCTTCTTCAGATATACCTTGATCCCCTTACTTGATACTACATGACCCAAAAATACCACTGAATCTAGCCAGAATTCACACTTTAAAATTTTTGCATATAACTTCTTTTCTCTAAAGGCCCTAAGCATGGTCCTGAGGTGCTGCTTATGATCCTCCCGATTGTGAGAGTACACAGAATGTTGTCAATAACCAAAATGATGAATGAGTCAAGATAGGGCCATAATATACTATTCATCAAGTGCATGAATGCTGCTGGGGTGTTGGAAAGCCCAAAAGACATCACAAGGAACTCATAGTGACCATACCAAGTCCTGAAGGCAGTATTTGGGATATTTGGCTCCAAATCTTCAACTGATGATAGCATGAACGCATGTCAATCTTCGAGAACACTCTCGCACCCTGTAACAGATCAAATAGGTCATCAATATGCGGCAATGGATACTTGTTATTCACTATAACCTTGTTCAATAGGCGATAATCAATACACATATGCATAGAATCATCCTTCTTCTTTACAGACAAGGCTGGGCACCCCAAGGCGACACACTGGGTCGAATGAAGCCCTTATCAAGCAACTCCTATAGCTGCTCCTTAAACTCCTTCAACTCCGATGGACCTTACAATATGAAGGAATAGTGACGGGCTGAGTGCATGGTAACAAATCAATACCAAAGTCGATATCCCTGTTAGGCGGCATGCCCGGAAGATCCTTCAGAAATATATCCTGATAATGCCTTACTACCGAAACTTGCTCAATGGTAGGAGTATCAACACTGACATCTTTCACATAAGGCAGATGTGCATCACACCCCTTCTCAACCATCCGCTGAGCCTTTAGAAATGAAATAACCCTGCTAGGACTATAATCTAAGGTACCTACCTCTCTACTCTAACCGTGGCTATAGCCAGCGTCACGATCTTGGCTTGACAATCAAGTATATCATAATAGGGCGACAACTAGTCCATGCCCAAAATAATATCAAAGTCTACCATATTGAGGAACAATAAATCATCTCTAGTCTCAAAACCACTAAGAACAACCAAAGACGACTGATGCACACAATTAAGAATAATAGAATCTCCCACGGGTGTAGACACATAGACAAGAGAACTCAAAGAATCACGGGATACACCCAAATATGGAGAAAAATAAGATGAAACATAGGAATAAGTGGGTCCTAGATCAAATAAAACTGATGCATCTCTATGAAAGATCAGAATAATACCGGTGATGATGGAGTCAAATACAACTGCCTCCGTCGGGTCAGGAAGAGCATAATATCTGGCCTGGCCTCCCCCTAGGGCGACCTCTACCTACCCGAACTCCACCTCGAGCTGACTGTGTATGTGGAGTGATAGTTGGTGCTGTAAACATAGCTTGAGGACCTAGTGGAGCATGCGGAGTCTGAGTAATCTATGGAGGTGTGCCCCTCCTAAGTCTAGGGAAATCCCTCACCATATGGCATGTGTCACCACACCCAAAACAAGCTCTAGGAGGACGTGGATGCTTTGGCTGGCTCGAGCCTGATCGGCTGGACAAACCGCTAAAAGCACCACGTGCAAGAGGTGAACTAGATAATGCGGTGCATAATTGGGAGCCTGGTGATGTGTCGTAGAATTTCGACATATTTGATACCAATTACACAGACTTTAGTTCGTCTTTCAATGCATTTGTAGTTAAATCTTATAAAGTTTTGGTATTTTGTAGTGCAAAAGACTTGAAAATCCAAACACATGGAAGAGAAGTCAAAAACCCACAAAAGAGTAGAAATGTTGCAAGTATGCGATCACAGAAGTGGTATGTGAACCACATAACCACCACAAACTAAAGCAACTATTTTGCCAAATGAAGATAAGATTGTGCGCTCCATTATGCGGTCGCATAACACTTTTGTGAGCCGCATAATGACCACATAATTGCAATTGAAAAAGCTGCTCAACACTTCTACGATGGGAAAATACGGTCGCATAACATATATGTGACCGCATAATGAAAATGTAGTGGACTTCTAAAACTGATGATCTACAACTCTGCGATGCAAATGAAGATTATGCGGACCCTATACATGGTCTGCGACCATTATGCGGTCACAGAATGTGTCTGCAGGGGCATTTTTTTGTCCAATCTTGACCCCGACTTTTAGTCCACTATAAATGGCTTTACTAGGGTTTTTGTGTGTCATTAAGTTTAAAAAAAGGACAACATTGAAGGCATTGAATACTCCATTAATTTGGAAGCTTGTGACGAGAGAATCTTGCACTTTTGTAAGCTTTATGTCGTTATTTATTGCTTTGATTTTGTATTTTAGTATGAGTAACTAGTTTTAAATACTAAGTTTGTGGACCCTAAATGGGTGTAAAGTTAATGGGTATGCTGTTAATGGGTATTTGACATTGAATATATGTATATAATGGTTGGTTGATATTTATTCAGTTCTTGTGCTTTATTTATTGTTGGTGGTTGCAAACATTAATTTATTCCATTTTACTCTTTCTTTACTTGAAAAAGTGGGTTAGGTTTTGGTAGAAGTGAATATCAAGAACGCAAGAACTCAAGAACTAATAGAAACACTTCGGAATAAGTGGGTTCTACTTGACGTAAATTGGTTTTTCTTAATTGCAACTCTTTTAAATTTGGAAAAATCATAAAGAGAAAATACTACCCAATCATTGGAAAATATTGGGAAGTCATTTAAAAATCAATTGCATATCAAAGGACCTTGCATTTGAAATATATCACCGATAGCGTTACATTTCATTGATGGGGACACAATCTGGGTTTTCCTTAATAATCACATTCTCATAACAAAGTAGTTGTCACACCTCCATTTTGCGTATCTACCCCGAGGGATAAAATGTAAAAGGGAGTTTTTTTAATTTAAGTGACAATATTCGAAATGGGATTAATTATTTATTTCAGAGTCGCCACTTGGGAAAGGTTTGGCTTTTGGTGTCCCAAGTCACCGGTTTATTTTTAAATCCCAATTCAAGGAAAATGTTCGACTTTCCAATTGAAGTCTGCGAACCAGAAATTCTAAGTAAGGACTTCTGTTGACCCGAGGGAAGGTGTTAGGCACCCCCCGAATCCCGTGGTTCTAGCACGGTCGCTTAAATTGTTGTAATGGCTAAATATCTAATTTTTTTAAAAAATGTTATAACTTATGTGCTTTTATTAACATTAAACCGCTTTTATTATCATTATTATTATTATTTAAGCGGAAGTGAACGTCGTTTAAAGTATGTTTTCAGATTGCACCGCATGAAATGAACCCGCAATCCTAGGCACCCTCTATCCAACGTTTTAGAATTTGGATTTGGGTCGCATGAAATGCACACCCGAGTTTAGGGATGTAACATTATTAAATATGCGCCTAAAGATACTAATGAGTTATTATTTTTGAGATGGCCGTGAAATTCACTAAACGACCCGTCCCGAAATCTAAGGAATTAATATATACATTTATGAGGGCCCCGCAATTTTGTGCCCTTTTATTTGGCGAGGCTCGTCTCATTTATTTTTAAAAGGATGATCCTAAAGTGGCTATATTTTCTTTATTAAGTTCGTCTCTAAATACAAAATAAAAAAAAAAGTCCTAATTTATTCACATGCTTTAAGCTCATTGTAATCGGGCTTCGAATACAATTTGCTAATTCTGACAAATAAACATGGCGATGCAGTCTTTTGACAATTATGGGCCCAGGCCCAACATGCGTGGTACAAAACATGGACCTGGGCCATCCTTATTCTAGTTGGGCCTAACTAGCTTAGTTTATACATGTTCATCCCTTGCAAAACTAAAAACAATGGGGTTATTTTGTTAACAGATATTCTGCCAATTTAAAGTGGCATTCTACTTAAGGTGAAAGAACTCGGAAATCTGATTTTTTATCCTAAGTCATTTACATGCTGAAATTAACCAATTGTATCTAATTAAACAATATCCCTATAAGCTTCAAAATAACCTTTTGTTTAGTGGTAACTATTGGAGTATTCAAGAATAGTCCAAATGGCCTAAAATGCTTATGACATTTTCCCAAAAAAAAAAAAAAAATAACTATAATAACAGAAAATAGCCTATTACGCCGTTAATCCCTTTCAACTAGCATACATGGGAAGTTCACACACTAAACTACTATAAAGTGTTCAGTTATACATAAACAAACATCTACATGATTCTAATGGAATAAATATTCTAATGTATATACAAATAAGTAGACAACTACAATAAGTTTAAAACTTCAAATCTTCATTTTTCTTTGCATTCATGCTTCAATTTTCAGCTTACAAGAACTAATGTATCAGTTGTGTGCCTGGTATTTGGAAAGCAAAGAAGAAGAGGATAATCAGCAGTAGCAAAGCAACAACACAACAACAACAGTAGAGTAGTAGCAGCAATAGCCCAGTAACAAATTTAAAACCCAGCAGCAAATTCAGAAAACTCCAAACAACAACACCCAAATGCACCAAGAACAGCACCAACCAGTATAATCAAACAAATAACCAGTGCAGATTTGAA
>MU680155.1:530-33967 GCA_026770625.1 Nicotiana glauca | reverse complement strand
AAAAATTCCAGTCTTTGAAATCAGAAAAGCTTAAAGAAAACACTGTTCCATTACCTTTGTTTTGTTTGAGTCTGCTTTTCCAGTTCATAAGCTGAATTCAACTTTTATAAGCCTTTTTAAAAGATCAGAACAATAGTTTTTCTTGAACTAGCAATCCTGTCCAGTGAACTGTTACATCAGTCTTGAGAGCAAAAGCAACAAAACCATCCTGTTTCCAGATTTATAGTGAAGATTCCAAAACATCTACCTGTTCATCTTGTTAAATTTCAGGTACACATTTCTGAGACTGTGTTTTCCCCTATTGGCAATGAAATGATATTGAAGTTTAAGCTCTACCGTGAGACTGCTATTTGAATGATCCTGTTATTCTGTAAATTAAATTAGGACTATTCTGAAACTGCAATAGATATTGTACTGTTAGTTTGAAATATTGCAAGTGCATTTGTTTTAATTTACTGTTAGTTTTAAATGTACAAACTCGAATACACTTCAAATTGGAAATTAATTCCAAGACTTGACATATATTAGTTGTTGATATTTGACTATTACGTTTAGTTTAATTTTTACAATGCATTCGTTAAAATAAGCTTCATGATAATATTATAGTTATTCCTCTAACCGTTGCTTCATGTACTCGACTAGAAAATAACTCAGTAATGAATCAAACGTTCTCGTATCATGTTTATATACACAGTGCTAGGATTAATTCAATTTGAACTGGTACTAATCCGAAAATATAAGGTAACCATGGCCATATTTTAAATCTATTGGAACGACGCATGCTGGTATGAAAGCCATGACTAGAACAAATGAGGATTACTTATAATCAAGTCACCCAATAGTCTCTTTGGTAGCATAATCTGAAACAACTTCATTGGCATTTATTTTATGAGGATTGAAGCGTTACTGGGGTGCAGCGGCCCACTTCAAGCGTTATAGGCTCTCGGGTTGAAAATAAACGACCTAGGCCCAAGTCTGATTTGCAAATTCGTCAGGGGGCCCGAGCCTATGTTGCAACTGGATCGGCTCTGTTTAAAAATTTAAATGTACAAGTTTAACGGAATCAAGCGTTTTTAAAGTTCAATATGAGCATGTAATCTATAACATATAAAAAAATCAGATATTTTTAGCCATTTATAACAGTTTAAGCGACCGTGCTAGAACCACGGGATTCGGGGGTGCCTAATACCTTTCCTCGGGTCAACAAAATTCCTTACTTAGAATTTTTGGTTCGCAGACTTCATTTGGGAAGTCGAAATTTCCTCGATTTGGGATTTAAATAAATCGGTGACTTGGGACACCATAATTTATTCCAAGAGGCGACTCTGAAATACATAAATAATCCCATTTCGAATATTGTCACTTTAAATGGAAAAACTCCCCTTATACAATTACCCTCTGGGGTAGGGTGCGTAAAAAGGAGGTGTGACAGCTCTGGTGACTCTGCTGGGGACAATAACCTAGAACCACCGGTTCAGGGTTTTAAGAATTCGAGCTTTGAATAATTGTTGTATTTGGCTTATTTATTATATGATTTTTATTATATGTTTGTCTTAATGTGGTAAATGTTACTTCTACGTGAAATGTATATAAACTGTGCTAATACCCATTCCTCCTTTGAGTCTTCTTGAAATTAAAATTAGGCATTTGCTTGACATAACCCGCTTTCTTTGAGATAGCCGAGGTGCTTGGCACCCGGTGAAGGATTTTAGTCACACATGATTTAGGTGGAGAGCACCACCAGTTAAGCCGGAAAGCAATGCTACCGGTACACTGACCCTCCTCGGCTCGAGTTGTCCGCTCGAGTAAGCCAGTCTAAATACTTTCTCCAACAGGATATTAACTCAGAATAACAAAGCCTCATGCTGGATCCCTAGTAGGAACGTTTGTTCGCATCATGTGCATTTTTTGACTTAGGAGACTCAACACAGGGGTTGGGTCTGTCTAATACAGGTGTACCTGAAACGAAAAGACCACCATTATACATCCTGTTTGTGCATTTATTTGTTTCGGACCTGCATGCTGACCGGTTTTATTTTTCAAAAAAAAAAAGAGTTGAAGAAGGAAATAGCAGTGTATAGGGTTAAGAGATTTAATCACATGTTCCGAAAATACCAACGCCCGAATAATGTCGAAACTCTGTTGAATTTTTGAAAAAAAAAAAAGAGAAAAAAGAAAAATGAAAAAAAAGAGAGGGTTTCGTTTTCAAAAATAGTTTGTTTTGTTGAACTACATAGGTTTGATTCTCACCGGATGTGAGATACGTAGGCAAACCTCATCCGTTCCGATCCCAATTTTTTAAAAAAAAATAAAAAAAATATTTTTCTTTAAAAATGTTCCTTTAGAAAAATAAAAATAAAAAGAGTAGTTTTAAAACTCAAAAAAAAAAATGGTTTCCTTTTTTCTAATGTCTTTCATAAAAAATGAAAAATACGGATTTCCTTCGCTTTAAAGTATTTTTTTTTAAAAAAGAAAAAAATCAGAAAAATACAAAAAAAAAATACTTTTAGATGAATTTGTAAATGTCCATAAAATTTTTGGAAAAATAAAAGTTCAAAAATATTTTCGCTTTTCTTTAGAAGTGCTTTTGTAAATAAATAAAAACTCAAAAATCTAAATTATTTTCTTAAAAGTCCCTCTTTTCGAAAATTAAGAGACAACATATAAAATCAAAAAATATTTCTTTTTTCATTAGAAAAGATAAAACAAATGAAAAATCAAACAAAAATATTTTCTTTTTACTTCTAAATTTTCCAAAATTCAAATCGAAAGCAAATGAATTTTTAGAAATTTTTCTTTCAAAAAAATCAAAAAAAATCATCAAAAATCCAAAAATAAAATCCTTTTCTTCTTTTATAGTATTTTTAAGAGAATTCCAAAAGAAACATATTAAAATAAAGAAAAATCAATCAAAAAAAATATATTTCCTTTCTTCTTTTAAAGCAATACTTTCAAAAAGTCCAAAAAAAAGAGTTAGTATATTTACTCCATTCCCAATCTGCCAGAACTATGCTCGGTCTGATTCATGCGGGGACATGATACGTAGGCAATCCACATAAGATTCGACCACCATTAAAAGAAAATGAAAAAAAAGAAAAGGAAAGAAGCAATAAATAAAGGAAAGTTTGGGAAGCATTTAAAAGAGGAGCACAAAGAGACGCCGGAATGACGCATGCAACCAATACAAAACATGTAGAAACCTACTTAACTGTATAGGTGCATCACATCCCAACGTGAGATTACCTATCTGTTATTTGTTTCAAACTAACCATTTGCTTGTTGCGAGATTCAGGTTTTATAGCAGGGTGGTTGGTTTTGTGGTAGTCTGGCCTCACATTCGTACTTTACGTGGTCGAAGGGAAGTATTCAGCCATCCGTCACAAAGTCGAAAGGAAGTGTTCACACTTACTTCACAAGATCCAGAGGAAGTATAGAAATGTCTTCAGAAATCACTCCACCAACAATTTCTATTTCAGAGGAGAGTTCAATCACAGCCATCCCAACTTCTGAGTCAGCTACTGCTGAGGAGAATAGAATCCTACGTCTCAGCATGTTGGAAATGTTGGACGATTGGAACAATGGAAGAAAGCCGCCAAGTGTGATCCCTGGATTCCGCGAGCTCTTCGCTAGGACAGGCGGGACTTCCAATGTCCCCGTAAGTTATCCAACTACCCCATTCGGGTATCCTACCAATTCGGTTCACCCTGCCGGATCGCCTTCTGAGTCATACCCCCAGGCGTCGGTAATGGGTACGACCCCAAACACATTTACCGCACCGCCTTGTCCAGTTGCGACACGACCCACTCTGTACATGCCTAACTTTGACTCATCTTCGTTCATATTTCGAGCACCATCTTTCTCATTAGAACCTGCCCGGTTTACTGCCAACGCATACCCTCAGCATCCTCAATACGAGTTTATACCTGGGCAAGACAAAAATCCCAGAACGTTCGAGCCGGATGAAATGGCCAAGAGAATGAGATGCCTCGAGCAAAGCTTGAGGAACATGCAAGGTTTGAGCGGGCAGAAAAGTCTCTCCTATGCAGATCTATGTATGTTCCCGCATGTCCATTTGCCGTCAGGTTTTAAAGCACCTAAATTTAAAAAGTATGATGGGCACGGCGACCCCATCGCTCATTTGGAGAAGTATTGCAACCAGTTGTGAGGCGCCGGTGGCAGGGAAGAATTGTTGATGGCATACTTCGGGGAAAGCTTGATCGGCATTGCTTCCGAATGGTTTATGGATCAAGACATCTCCAATCGGCACATATGGGTTGATCTCGAATAGGAATTCTCTGACAAATCAAAAGAAGAAATCCTCAGAGGATTTCAGAGAATACGCCATTAAGTGGCGCGAGCAAGCTTCGAGAGTAAAACCTCCAATGGATGAGATGGAAATGGTCACTGTCTTTCTGCAAGCCCAGGAGCCTGATTACTTTCAGAACATGATGTCGGCTATGGGAAAGCCTTTTGCAGAAGCAATCAAAATTGGGAAAATGGTAGAGAATGGTTTGAAAACGGGAAGAATCTTGAGCCAGTCAACCATAAGAGCAACCTCCCAAGCCATCCAAAGTGGGTTCGGAGGAATAACAAGGGGCAAGAAAAAGGAAGAGACGTCCATGGCAGCGTCAGGAACAAGAGAATATCGTAACCCCAAGCTCCATTTTCCAAAAAGAACCCCGCAACACTACTACCCCCATCAGGATTTGGCATATGCTCCTCAGCCGTACATGGTCATGAATGCTCAACCCTATGGCAGACCACCGCAACAAATCAACCGTAACCAAGCTCCATCTCCCAGAAACCAGCTTCCTTACCGGAACCACTATAATACCCAACTACCCCAGAATAACTTCCGTCCTCGGGAACCGCCCAGGAGACAAACTTTCACCCCCATCGGTGAACCATATTCTGAGTTATTCCCGAAGCTTGTCCAAATGGGTTTCCTACAACCCATACCACCAAACAGGCAAAACCCGGAATCACCATCATATCAGCGGGGTGTCAGATGTGCTTATCATTCAGGGGCAGAAGGGCACGATATGAACAATTGCTGGATTCTAAAAAGGGCAGTGGAGGACTTGGTAGAACAAAGAAAGATAGTGGTAAGGGACGAGGAGGTCCCAAATGTGACTGATAATCCTTTGCCTGTTCACAATAATGGGCTAGTGATCGGGATGATCTGTGAAGATGAGGAGTTTGATCCCACTTTGAAGGCCATAATTGCCATTGTGGATACCGAAAGAAAGCCTACAGCAACCCCGAAGCAAGAGAAAGGGGAAAATAAGGCTAAAACTATCAAGTCTGAGCTTGAAATTAGGGATGAAACAAAGATGGAGACGAAGGTGCCTCCGCAAAATGAGGTTCTCTATATTCCACGAGGTCGCTCAGAGAAGCCGTAAATATTCGAATTGAAAAGGGGAATACCGATGTATGTATCGAAGGGAGCCTACGTGGTCCGGGGACGATTAAACCGCCTCGGCTAAATGAGCTAGTGGTTATCGGACGTGTGCCACAAAAGCTAATAACGGACCCGTCTGCGGTACCATGGAATTATCAACGGACGTTGGTTACTTACAAAGGCAAGGAAATCACAGGGGAACTTTCGGCAAACACTTCTGCTGGGAAGTATTCGGACATACAAGAAATGAACAATGCTATGCGGAAGTGCTTCCCACCCAAGAAGCCTGTAAGTGCTGAAGAAGCAGAGGCTTTCTTCCAAAAAATGAAGATGCCTGATTTTGAAATAGTGGATCAGTTGCACAAGCACCCTGAACAAGTATCTATGTTGTCTTTGCTAATGACGTCTGCCGAGCATCAGAAGATCCTGTTGAAAACCTTGAATGAAGCGTATGTGCCGGCTGAGACTTTAGTCGAACAACTCGAAAAAATGACGGAAAGGTTCTTTGCGGTTAATCAAATCTCTTTCAGTAAGAACGATTTGTCTCCGGAGGGGGAGGCCCACAACAAAGCCTTGCATTTGACAGTTAAGTGTGAGGCCTACTACGTCAAACGAGTAATGTTGGATGGGGGGTTGAGTGTTGACATTTGCCTGCTCTCTACGTTGCAGGGAATGGGAATTAGAACCGAAAGGATTCGCCCCAATAATATCTATGTAAGAGCTTTTGATGGAATCAAGAGGGATACTCTCGGAGAAATAGACCTGATGTTGACTATCGGGCCAGTGGATTTTGAAGTGACTTTCCAAGTGTTGGATATGGACACGTCTTACAACTTTCTCCTCGGAAGGCCTTGGATCCACGCTGCAGGTGCTGTATCTTCCACTCTGCGCCAAATGGTGAAGTTCGAATATGAAGATCGGGAAATTATGGTCCACGAAGAAGGCGAACAGTCTATTTATCGGGACCCATCCATCCCATGTCTCGAAGCAAGAGAGGGAAGTGAGCACATAGTTTATCAGGCTTTCAAAGTTGTATTGGCAGAACAATATGAAGAAGGGAACCCTTGCCCCCAACCTTTCTTGTCCAACACCTCAATCATGGTTGCTAAAGAAATGATCCGACAAGGATTCAACCCGGGAAAGGGACTTGGAAAATCGCTACAAGGAATAGCTGAACCTATCACCTTGCCTTCAACTGAGAAATTCTTTTGGATAGGCTTCCACCCCACCCCATGTAATGAAGAGTGGGCGAATAAGAGAAAGAATGAGGGATGGGATTTACCTCAACCATTACCACATTTGTACGAGACCTTCGTCAGTCCAAGGTATGATGAAGAAGAAGAGGATGAGGCTTTTACAACCGAAGAGATTGAGGAGATATGTGGGGCGATGAGAGAAATGCTTTATGAAACACACATGGTTCATCTGGGAGAAGGCACAAGCACCGCTGAGGTGCTATACATGGGGCCAAAAGCTAAGCTTCAAAATTGGGAGGCTACGCCGTTCCCAGTCAGGCGGGAGTCCGGGTAGACTTGTCCTGCCACTTTTCCTGCATCACGAGTTATCCCAAGGTGTAACTCGGATGTTTCCTTTAGTTTCCTGTTTTTAATTTCCTGAAATGTCAACCCTTTTATCTTCCCAATTCCAAGGAATAAAATCAGTATTTCATCATTTTATTTGTCTTTATCCTTTCTGATTTTTGCTATTTTTTTTCTTTTATCTTTTCTTTTTAGTTATAATAATGCGGCTTTAAATAACATGACATGCTTGCGGACTTCACGCCCAGATCCAAACACACTATCTAATTGTGAAATAATGAACCAAGAATCAGAATACGATGAAGAAGAGGCTTTTAGGGAAATAAATCGAGAACTGGAAAACTTTGAGAATAAACCTAAGCCGAATTAGAATGACACAGAGCCAATTAATTTGGGAACCTCTGAAGAAATCTGAGAGACCAAAATTAGCATTCACGCAGATGACAAAACACGAGATGCAATAGTTCAGCTCTTGTTTAAGTTTAAAGATGTGTTTGCTTGGTCATACGACGACATGCCAGGATTAAGTGTTGATCTAGTGGTGCATAAATTGCCAATCTACCCTGATTGTTCCCCAGTTCAACAGAAACAAAGGAAGGTCAAGACTGATGTCAGTGATAAGATCAAAGAAGAAATCACAAAACAGTTGAAAACAGGGGTAATCCGGGTGGTCCAGTATACTACATGGCTGGCTAATGTAGTTCCTGTGCTGAAGAAAGATGGGAAAACCCGAGTGTGTGGGGATTACCGAGATCTGAATAGGGCAAGTCCCAAAGATAACTTCCCCAAGCCCAACATCCACATTCTTGTGGATAACTGTGCCAAGCATGAGATACAGTCCTTCGTAGATTGTTACGCGGGATATCACCAAGTGTTGATGGATGAGGAAGATGCCGAGAAAACTGCTTTCACCATACCTTGGGGTACTTGCTATTATCGGGTTATGCCATTCGGTTTGAAGAACTCCGGGGCAACATACATGAGGGCCATGACTGCTATTTTTCACGATATGATGCATCAAGAGATTAGGGGTGTATGTGGACGACGTGATCATCAAGTCCAGGACTCAAGACGATCATGTTCTAGACTTGAGGAAATTTTTCGAGAGGCTGTGCAAGTACGATTTAAAGCTAAATCCGGCTAAATGTGCCTTCGGAGTCCCGTCAGGCAAACTTCTGGGTTTTATAGTCAGTAGGAGAGGTATGGAGTTGGACCCAACAAAGATAAAAGCTATCTGGGACCTACCACCTCCAAGGACAAAGAAAGACATAATGAGTCTTTTGGGCAGATTAAACTACATCAGCCGGTTTACCGCTCAACTGACTTCCACATGTGAGCCCATATTCAAGCTTTTAAGGAAAGATGCCGCAATCGAGTGGATAGCTGAGTGTCAAGAGGCCTTTGACAAGATCAAAGAATATCTTTCGAATCTTTCGGTTTTGGTCCCGGCAGAGCAAGGAAGACCTCTATTTTTGTATCTGACAGTCTTAGAAAAATCTTTTGGTTGTGTCCTCGGGTAGCATGATGCAACTGGAAAGAAAGAATAGGCAATCTATTACTTGAGCAAGAAGTTCACTAGTTATGAAGTCAAATACACCTTGTTGGAAAGAACGTGTTGTGCTTTGACATGGGTCGCTCAGAAGTTGAGGCATTATCTCCAGGCTCATACCACTCATCTCATTACCAGGTTGGATCCCTTGAAGTACATATTCCAGAAACCAATGCCCACCGAGAGAGAGCCAAAGTGGCAAATTTTGCTTACTGAATTTGACATAGTCTATGTCAATCGCACGATGATGAAAGCCCAGGCGTTGGCGGATCACTTGGCTGAAAACTCGATTGATGAAGAATACCAACCATTGAATACTTACTTTCCAGATGAAGAGGTAAACATAGTGGAAGTAGTCCCTGAGAACACTCATGCTTGGAAAATGTTCTTTGATGGGGCGGTAAACGCCAAAGGCGTAGGAATTGGGACAATCTTGATCTCGCCCACCGGTCAGCACTATCCGGCTACAGCTAGGCTCCGTTTCTTTTGCACGAACAATACAACTAAGTATGAAGCTTGCATTATGGGCATGAGCATGGCAATCGATCAAGATGTTGAAGATTTACTGATTATGGGGGATTCTGATCTGATTATCCGGCAAGCCCTAGGTGAATGGGAAACTCGAGATGTTAAGCTTATTCCTTACCGGCAGCACGTGGAAGATCTCGGCAAGCGATTTACATCAATAGAGTTCAGGTACATCCCACGGTGTCACAACGAACTAGCTGATACACTTGCCACATTAGCTTCAATGTTACCCTATCCAGGCAACGCCCATATCGATCCTTTGGAAATCCAAATCAGGGAAAAACACGGTTACTGTAATGTAATCGAGGAAGGACCAAATATCCAGCCATGGTACCATGATGTCAAGAGGTTCTTGAAAACACAATAGTACCCCGAACACGCTACTGGAGATCAAAAGAGAACTATTAGGCGGCACGCGAGTGGTTTCTTTTTGAGCGGCGAGGTTTTGTATAAAAGAACTCCGAATCTTAACTTATTAAGATGTGTTGACACCGAGGAAGCAAGAAGAGTCATGCATGAAGTACAAGCAGAAGTGTGTGGACCTCATATGAAGGGGTATGTCTTGGGAAAGAAAATCCTTCGAGCCGGTTATTACTGGATAACTATGGAGAAAGATTGTTTCATCTTCGTCCGAAAATGCCATCAGTGTCAGGTGCATGAAGATCTGATTCATGCACCTCCGACAGAGCTACATCTTATGTCAGCACCTTGGCCGTTTGTCGCTTGGAGCATGGACGTCATTGGTCCGATTGAGCCGAAAGCATCTAACGGGCACATATTCATATTGGTTGCCATCGATTACTTCACGAAATGGGTCAAATCTATCACTCTCAAATCGGTCACAAAAAAAGCCCTGGTGGACTTTGTACATTCAAATCTTATCTATCATTTTGGTATTCCTGCAACTATCATCACAGATAATGCTGCAAACCTGAACAACCGTCTGATGGAGGAAGTATGCGATCAATTCAAAATAATGCATAGGAACTCTACTCCTTACCGGCCCAAAGCCAACGGCGCTGTTGAAACAGCGAACAAGAACATCAAGAAGATTTTGAAAAAGACAATCCAGAGTTCCAGACAGTGGCATGAACAGTTGCCTTTTGCCTTACTGGGATATCGCACTACGGTGCGCACATCAGTAGGAGCCACCCCATATTTGTTGGTTTATGGAACTGAAGCTGTGATACCAGCAGAGGTGGAAATACCTTCGCTCCAGACCATTATCGAAGCAGAGATTGAAGATAGCAAATGGGTTAAGACTCGATTGGAGCAGTTGACCTTAATTGACGAAAAGCGAATGGCTGCAGTCTGTCACGGGCAGTTATACCAACAAAGAATCGCCTGTGCTTACAACAAGAAAGTACGACCCAGGAATTTTGAAGTAGGACAGCTGGTATTAAGACGCATTCTTCCCCATCACCAGGAAGCAAAAGGAAAATTTGTTCCTAATTTGAAAGGTCCGTACATCATCAGGAAGATACTGCCAAGATGAGCGTTATATCTGGGTGATATTGAAGGAAAGGATCCTGAAACAGCTATGAACACAGACGCAGTAAAAAGGTACTACGTCTGAGTTTATTTTGGTGATGTCTTGTCGCATTTGAGATGATGAAGGCTTTTATTCCCGCTTCCCAAACACTGTCAACCCCTTTTGCAAGCCCATTGAGCCGGTTTCATTTCTTTGGCTACCCTTTTTAGAATCCAAAAGCACCGCTTAAAAAAATGATTCTGTTTGAACTATGTTCTGACTTGATTCTGAAAGGATACGTAGGCAGCCTCCCTCAAGGGGTTCAGTCACCCCAAAACAAAAACCAATTTTCCCCGAAGTTGAAACTGGGGCATATATTATAATGGTTCGACCATGAGCTTACCAAATGATTCCAAAGTTGTATTCCCGTCCACAATTCCTTTTTCCAAAAACCAAGCGCAAGTCCTTTAGATCAATTACCAAAGGCTTGAGAGCTAAGAAAAATCATAGATGGAAAGCAAGCATTCAAAATTGAGAGAAATAAATGAGAGAGTCTTATCGGTGAAAACCTTCGGGCACCATGAGGCGACGGGAGCAGAGAAACCAAAATGAGAGAGTCCGTTTAGTGAAAACTCGCAAAGAGCACTATCGGGCGATGTTGAGAAGAGAAACGAGAGAGGTCTATCAGCGAAAACCCGCAAAGGGCGCTGGTTCTGGCAAGGTTCCCTGGTTTGGAAATATGATTCAATGGATTCGTAAGAAGCCAGAAGTTGGTGCGGGTCGGGCATCCAAGTCCAAGAAGCATGTCATGTCTATTTGAAGTCAGCACGCACCCCAAATAGTTCCTTCTTTTCCCCTGAAAGGGACACTTCTATTTTTGGTTCATCTTTTCCACTCTTTGTTTGATTTTCTTTGAATTCCTTTCGGCTTAACCCTGAATTCCGAAACTTATTACAAAGGAAAAGGTGGCAGGACCGGTTTCACAGATTTCCATCCGGCAAAAGGCAAAGAAGATACCCAGCCTCAGTGGTGTGTCAGTCCAATCCCGACTGATCATGATGTCTGATTATCTCCAGAGTAAAAACGTTGGAAAAGAAAGAAAAAGGCAACGAGTTCGAGAGCAGAATGAGGTGGGAGAAGCAAACTCTTACACGAGCAAGTCATCAGGAAAGACTAAAAGTTTGACTTTTGTCAAGTTTGAAAGAATTCCTCTCTTTAGATCGGCAAGCAGCAAAGTTCTCCACGGAAAGGGGACTGCAATCAAGCAATTGAGATGATCAAGGCCGCAAAACCAACCCCCGTTTCAAACTAACAAATTGTTCTTTGTTGAAAATTAAAGCAGGTGTATTTCAGGCGACCACACAAGAGACGGACGCAAAACAATGCGCAAACGCTAGAACACCTTTGTAGCAGAGAATCAACCAAAAGGGAAGTTACTCCTCTAACTCTTTCATGCGTTGTGCTAAAAAAAATTTATCATGATAGCAAGAAGCATTTCTTTCCAAATCCCAGCATAACCCGCGGATATCCCTGGCATAACCCAAGGAGCCTTTTCTTTCCAAAATCCCAGCATAACCCGTGGATCTCCCTGGCATAACCCAAGGAGCCTTTTCTTTCCAAATCCCGGCATAACCCGCGGATCTCCCTAGCATAACCCACGGAGCTTTTTCTTTCCAAATCCCGGCATAACCCGCGGATCTCCCTGGCATAACACAAGGAGCCTTTTCTTTCCAAATCCCGGCATAACCCGCGGATCTCCCTGGCATAACCTACGGAGATTTTTTCCAAATCCCTGGCATAACCCACAGAGCTTTTTTCCAAATCCCGGCATAACCCGCGGATCTCCCTGGCATAACCCAATGAGCCTTTTCTTTCCAAATCCCGGCATAACCCGCGGATCTCCTTGGCATAACCCACAGAGCTTTTTCTTTCCAAATCCCGGCATAACCCGTGGATCTCCCTGCCATAACCCAAGGAGATTTTCTTTCCAAATCCCGGCATAACCCGCGGATCTCCCTGGCATAACCCAAGGAGACTTTTCTTTCCAAGTCCCGGCATAACCCGCAGATCTCCCTAGCATAACCCACGGAGCTTTTTCTTTCGAAATCCCGGCATAACCCATGGATCTCCCTGGCATAACCCAAGGTGCTTTTCTTTCCAAATCCCAACATAACCAGCGGATCTCCTCGGCTTAACCCACAGAGCTTTTTATTCCAAATCCGGGCATAACCCGCGGATCTCCCTGGCATAACCCACGAAGCTTTTTCTTTCCAAATCCTGGCATAACCCGCGGATCTCCCTGGCATAACCCAAGGAGCCTTTTCTTTCCAAATCCCGACATAACCCGCGGATCTCCATGGCATAACCCAAGGAGCCTTTTCTTTCCAAATCCCGGCATAACCCGCGGATCTCCCTGGCATAACCCAAGGAGCCTTTTCTTTCCAAATCCCGGCATAACCCGTGGATCTCCCTGGCATAACCCAAGGAGGTTTTCTTTCCAAATCCCGGCATAACCCGTGGACCTCCCTGGCATAACCCAAGGAGCTTTTTCTTTCCGAAATCCCGGCATAACCCGTCGTTCTCCCTGGCATAACCCAAGGAGCTTTTTCTTTCCAAATCCCGGCATAACCTATGGATCTCCCTGTCATAACCCAAGGACCCCTTTTTCTTTCCAAAACCCGGCATAACCCGGCTATTTCCTAGCACAACCTGGATCCATTCACGAGGATACACAATCCTGACTTGACCATCCAAATATGTGTTGCAACTAACTCACGAAATTTTCCTAGTCGAAACTGGGGCAGAAAATTTCGTTCGTTTATTTGCCTTTGATGTCTTAAGCAGGTTTGATCTCGAGGCACATGATTCGATTGGCCTACCGAATGAGTGTCAATCCAGAATGAAGAAAAGAACAAAAAGAAAAGCAGAAGAAGGTGAGTTCAAATATTGTAGCAAACAAAAAGGGCGAACTACCCGGAATCTGATTGAAGTCGCAAGCCCCGCCCATCTTGTTTCACTCGATGTTGCATAAATAAACAAGCACATACAACCTGCGTGCATCAAGATTCAGATCGAAGCCTACAGCAAAATCAGCTAAGACTCAAGATCAAGTTTTCAAGAGAATCATACATAGGAATCTTGCAACTCATAGTTGATAGGCATAGCTATTCTTAGCTACGATTTTCCTTTTTGGTGTAATAAGGAGGTCAGTAAGTAATAGCGGCAATAGCAACAACATTAACAGCAAGGTCACAGCTTCATGGTAGTCCCAGCTACCAAAACTTCTCGAAGTACATTGACCTGATTCCTGTTTAGCCCAGGATATGTAGGAGGCCTCCCGAAGCAAAGGCTCGGTAAAATTTTTCCAAAAAATGCTTCACACGGAGTACTCGAACGGGAAAAAATCGCTCATATCCTCTCATTTATCTTTTTCCGAAAACCCTTTGTATTTTTCGGACAAAGAGGGGTAGCAGTGAGCACATGTTTTTTGCTTCTCAGAAACTACTCCAAAAGAAATCGAAAAATAAAACAAGTTACCTTCGGGTACAATTTTGAGAATTTACTGGACGTTTTGGTAATTGTTTGGTCCGTAAAATGCTCACCTTGTTGTAGTTAAATAAAAATACAAAAGTATATGTCACATGCATTTAGGAGTTAATTGTGCATTTTTAGAAATTAATCAACCATAATTTGGTTAAAAGAAAATTACAAAAATATGCATTTCGTGTCTTGTCATTGCGTGATTTTTGTTCTTCATTTGTGTGTTAATGGTTGTAAGTTAGTAATTAATATTTGTGTGATTTTTATTTAAATTTTGTAAATTATTTAGGAATTTTGGTTAATTAAGATACCAAAATCGGACTTGGGCCCCAGAAATAGAGACCAAAACCAGGCCCAGTTCCAGGCCAGACCTGGTCCAAGACCTGGTCTTTCAGAGACGCCTCCAAACGACGCCATATTGGCGTTTCTATTTCGATCCGTTAATCAAATCAACTGGACGGCCCAGATCAGGCCTCATTTTAATCCAAACAACGTTGCTTTGGTGCATCTGATCCAAACCATCCATCCTATCTCATCCAACGGCCTCAAGCCTTCCATTTAACCCGACCCGTTCACCTCTGAGATCCACCCAGTCTCATTTAATTGAGACGATGTCGTTCTTCCCCTGGCAAGAGATCCTGGCCATTAATCCAACTTGATCCAGCGGCCAGGATCTCATCTTATACCTCATATATAAGACTACCCTTCACACCCCACGCCACCATAGCCAACCCCCCTTCTCTCACCATCGTCTCTCTCGAACCTCAGAGATGAACCAAACAACCTTACCAAAAACCCTAGCCGCCATGAGCCCCCTTCGCCTGAAACCCGGCGGCATCAACGCCACCGGCTACCATCTTAATACCATAGAATCTCCATCACACCCTGAACCCAAATCCACAAGCCCCTTAGCTAGAATCTAACTACATCTTCTCGAATCTTCAATCGAATATTCGAGCCAAAACTAAACCTACGCAAACCACCACAAATTGATACCTAACACTCCCCTGACCTCCCCCGTAACCAAACCAACACTGGTTTGGTTCGAATTAAACCCAAACCACTTGAACCCCAACCTGAGCCCCAAGAACCCTATAAAATATTTGAGCCTGTTCGAAGATTTTTGATGGTTCAATGGACCTTAGTCGAAGTGTTCTCAATTGAGAACACTCGATTAAGGTCCATTTGGCCTCAAAGTTTCAAGTCTGAATTATGTCCAAGTCCGTTTTGTTTCTGATTTTGCTTTTGAGGTATTTCTTCTTTTTTTCTTCTATCTTTATTTATTTGTTGTAAGTTCAGTCTTTGTTGTTATTTTTATCTTTTTCGATTTTCTTTAATTTTTCTATTTTTTCCTCCTCAAGACCTTTTATTTGGTCGATGTTTGCTCCTGTTTGTTTGTTTGAGTGTGTTTGCCATAGAATACGTATTCGCTTCGATTAGTATCGTCGAATAATTAGTTCTGTATTTCCCCTATTTTGGCCCAAGAACTGTGAATCACTGATTTGTATGTCGATTATACGTGTTGTAATTGATTAAATGAATATAGTTGATTAGTTTTATAGGTCTGTTTGTTATAACGATGGACAGTGATATTATTGACACTATTAAATTTGGTCCGAATCATTGTTTGAATTAGAATCTGAATTGGTTATAGCTGTTAATCTTGATGAAAAATTCAGAGCTTAGCTAAGTGGCCTACCAATTGTGCACTCAATGCACCCTTTAAGCTAATGAATAAATTAATTAAAAGGGGATCTATAGTGCAAAATACATCCTGATCAATGCACTTTAGAATTAGGAAATCAGAAAGCCTGGGAATTGTAGTTCTTTAATGAATTAAAGGTAACTGGACAACATGGGCTGTCAGGGTATATTCAGGCTATCCATACCAGTTCAGTTTAATAAAGGAAAAGGTAGTTTAAAAAATAGTTAGGACACTAAGTAATGGGAAATCAGAAACCAGCTTTAGTTTAATACTAAAAGCTGCAGTGCACATGGGATAGGCTAGTTGAAACCTGCTGGACAGCAGGATATTCCATAGTTTCTGAACTTCAGGAGTTTAAAATCAGAGTTTCCATACTTAGACAAAGAAAAGTCGGGGGGAATGAGGGGGACTGGTCACTTTTTAAGTCATAGACAAGCTGCAAGGGTCAGTCCTTTGGTTATAAAAAGAAAAGTTTCAGAAAAGTTAAGGATTAGATTTTTCATTCTTGGAGAGGACAAATTCCGATCTTTGAAATCAGACTAGCTTAAAGAAAACACTGTTCCATTACCTTTGTTTTGTTTGAGTCTGCTTTTTCAGTTCATAAGCTGAATTCAACTTTTATAAGCCTTTTTAAAAGACCAGAATAATAGTTTTTCTTGATCTAGCAATCCTGTCCAGTGAACTGTTACATCAGTCTTGAGAGCAAAAGCAACAAAACCATCCTGTTTCCAGATTTACAGTGAAGATTCCAAAACATCTGCCTGTTCGTCTTGTTAAATTTCAGGTACACATTTCGGAGACTGTGTTTTCCCTATTGGCAATGAAATGAAATTGAAGTTTAAGCTCTACCGTGAGACTGCTATTTGAATGATCCTGTTATTCTGTAAATTAAATTAGGACTGTTCTGAAACTACAATAGATATTGTACTGTTAGTTTGAAATATTGGGAGTGCATTTGTTATAATTTACTGTTAGTTTTAAATGTACAAACTCGAATACACTTCAAATTGGAAATTAATTCCAAGACTTGACATATATTAGTTGTTGATATTTGACTATTACGTTTAGTTTAATTTTTACAATGCATTCGTTAAAATAAGCTTCATGATAATGTTATAGTTATTCCTCTAACCGTTGCTTCATGTACTCGACTAGAAAATAACTCAGTAATGAATCAAACGTTCTCGTATCATGTTTATATACACAACGCTAGGATTAATTCAATTTGAACTAGTACTAATCTGAAAACATAAGGTAACCATGGCCATATTTTAAATATATTGGAACGACGCATGCTGGTATGAAAGCCATGACTAGGACAAATGAGGATTACATATAATCAAGTCACCCAATAGTCCCTTTGGTAGCATAATCTGAAACAACTTCATTGGCATTTATTTTATGAGGATTGAAGCGTTACTGGGGTGAAACGGCCCACTTCAAGCGTTATAGGCTCTCGGGTCGAAAATAAACGACCCAGGCCCAAGTCTGATATGCAAATTCGTCAGGGGGCCTGAGTCTATGTTGCAACTGGATCGGCTCTGTTTAAAAATTTAAATGTACAAGTTTAACGGAATCAAGCATTTTTAAAGTTCAATATGAGCATGTAATCTATAACATATAAAAAAAATCAGATATTTTTAGCCATTTATAACAGTTTAAGCGACCGTGCTAGAACCACGGGATTCGGGGGTGCCTAACACCTTCCCTCAGGTCAACAGAATTCCTTACTTAGAATTTTTGGTTCGCAGAATTCATTTGGAAATTCAAAATTTCCTCGATTTGGGATTTAAATAAATCGGTGACTTGGGACACCATAATTTATTCCAAGTGGCGACTCTGAAATACATAAATAATCCCATTTCGAATATTGTCACTTTAAATGGAAAAACTCCCTTTATGTATTTACCCTCCGGGGTAGGGTGCATAAAAAGGAGGTGTGACAAGGGGGTCCAGGGGTCGAGGGGTGCGAGTTTGGTTGGTCATTGGAGGGGTTATGTTTTCTGGCTGATCTTCGATCTGATATCCGAAGAGGTTGGGGATGATTCGAAGAAAACAAAGGGTGGATTCAAGGAGAGGAAGGTGAGGCGGTTCTATGGTGTGAAGGTGGGGTTGTTTGGGCCACCGGAACCGCCGTGAGACGATTTTCGGTGGGCGGAGCTCAGCGGTTGGGGGCGGAGCTACATGAGAGGTCTCTGAGGTTAGAGAGATGAATGAGAGGGGGGTACTGGCTTGGGGGGCGAGGTATGGCATCGAACTTAAATACCAAAGAGAGGATTTGATCTTGTCCTTTGGATCAAACAAGATCAACGGTCAAGATTATCCATTTAAGAGAAACGGTGTCGTTTGGTAGACGGTGGGGACTGGGTTATGGGCAAACGGGTCAGGACTGGTTGGGAACGGGTATAGAGGGAGAGTTTGGACCATTGATCAAGTGAGATCAACTGTCAGGATAGGGTGTGGCGGGAACGGCGTCGTTTGGGTGTTTGGACGACCGGACCGGGTGAAGGGGTGCTTTGGGCCTGGTTTATGGTCCAAATTAAGATGGCCCAATCCGTTTTCCTCTTATTTTCCATTTCTTTTCTTCTAATTCTTAATTTAATAACATTAAAATCCTAGATTAAATTACAAAAATCTAATTAACTTCTACTAACAATTAACACACCATTAAATACCAATTTGAAATAAAATCACACAACTAGACCTTTAAATGCTAGAATGCAAAGTATATTAATTTTTTTTTTTTGTGATTTTCATTTTTGAAAAACAAAACTTAATTACTCTTAATTGTACAATTAAACCAAAAAGGTGCAAGATGCGACATATCTTTGTATTTTAATTTAAACAAATAAACATGCACAAATAAATACAAACAATAAAAGACAAAATTAATACAAAAAAAATTCACAAAATCACACAGAACACAAAACTATTTTATTTTGAATTCTTTGGGGGTAATTCTTATATAGGGCAAAAATCACGTGCTCACAACTGCCCCTCTTTGCTCGGAAACACGAAGAGTTTTCGCGCAAAGATAAATTAGCGGATACGAGCGATTTTTTCCCGTTCAAGTAACCTGTGTGAAGCATTTTTGAAAGATTTTGATCGAGCCTTTGCTTCGGGAGGCCTCCTACATATCCCTGGCTAAAAGGGAATCAGGTCAATGTAGTTTGGGAAGTTTCTGTAGCTGGGACTACCGTGAAACTGTGGTTTCACTGTTATTGTTGTTGCTGCTGCTGCTGCTGCTTACTGACCTCCTTATTACACCATAAGGAAAATCGAAGCTAAGCTAGCTATGCCTACCAACTATGATTTACAAGATTCCTATCTATAATTCTTTTGAACTTGATCTTGAGTCTTAGCTGATTTTGCTGTAGACTTTGATCTAAATCTTGATGCTCGCAAGTTGTAGGTGCTTGTTTCTTTCTGCAGCATTGAGCAAAAACAGGATTGGCGGATCTTGTGACTTCAAATCAGATTTCGAGCAATCCGCACCCTCGCTTGCTTCATATTTGATTTCCTTTCTCTTTGTTCTTTTCTTGATTCTGGATTGAGACTCATTCCATTGTTCATCTCGTACCTTGTGTCTTGAGATTGACCTGCTCAGACAAGACAACGAACGAAATTTTTCTGCCCCAGTTTCACTAGGAACATTTCGTGAGTTATTTGCCATAAAAATCTATGGAATTGATGAGGTGATTGGAAACCCCAAATCTAAAAGGCACAACTCAGGGATTGGAGCCATATGTTGGCTAAGGAAAAATGCTCAACTCAGGGATTGGAGCCCTAATGTCGTCTAAAGAAAAATCGCTCAACTCAGGAATTGGAGCCCTAATATTGGCTAAAGAAAAAATGCTCAACTTAAGGATTGAAGCCCTAATATTGGCTAAAGAAAAATTGCTCAACTCAGGGATTGGAGCCCTAATATTGGCTAAAGAAAAAATGCTCAACTTAGGGATTGGAGCCATAATATTGGCTAAAGAAAAATCGCTCAACTCAGGGATTGGAGCCCTAATGTCGGCCAAAGGAAAATTGCTCAACTCAGGGATTGGAGCCCTAATATTGGCTAAAGAAAAAATTGCTCAAATCAGGGATTGGAGCCCTAATGTCGGATGAGGAAAACTTGCTCAACTCAGGGATTGGAACCCTATTGTTGGCTAAAGAAAACTTGCTCAACTCAGGGATTGGAGCCCTAATGTCGGCTAAAGGAATCTCGCTCAACTCAGAGATTGGAGCCCTAATATTGGCTAAGGAAAACTTGCTCAACTCAGGGATTGAAGCCATAATGTCGGCTAAGGAAAACTTTCTCAACTCAGGGATTGGAGCCCTAATGTCGGCTAAGGAAAACTTGCTCAACTCAGGGATTGGAGCCCTAATGTCGGCTAAGGAAAACTTGCTCAACTCAGGGATTGGAGCCCTAATGTCGGCTAAAGGAAACTCGCTCAACGCAGGGATTGGAGCCCTAAAGTTGGCTAAGGAAAACTTACTCAACTCAGGGATTGGAGCCCTAATGTTGGCTAAGGAAAACTTGCTCAACTCAGGGATTGGAGCCCTAATGTTGGCAAAAACGACTAGGGAATGGAGGCCCCTATGTCCTAAAAAGGTACAACTGAGGGATTTGAGCCCTAATGTTGGCTAAAGGTAAATCGCTCAATTTAGGGATTGGGGCCCTAATGTCGGCTAAGGGTAAATCGCTCAACTCAGGGGTTGGAGCCCTAATGTTGGCTAAGGTAAACTACTTAACTCAGGGATTGGAGCCCTAATGTTAGCTAAGGTAAACGCTTAACTCAGGGATTGGAGCCCTAGTGTCAGCTAAGGAAAACACGCTCAACTCAGGGATTGGAGCCCTAATGTTGGCAAAAGTGACTAGGGAATGGAGGCCCTATGTCTAAAAAGGTGCAACTCGGGGATTGGAGCCGTAATGTTGGCTAAGGGTAAATCGCTAAACTCAGGGATTGGGGCCCTAATGTTGGCTAAGGGTAAATCGCTCAACTCAGGGATTGGAGCCCTAATGTTGGCTAAGGAAGTACCAGGTTGGTATTGGGAATTCTAAAATATACTCTTTTGGGATTTTCTTCTTTTGTTATCTCTTTTTTTTTATAAAAGGCAGGAAAGAACATGGAGGAAACTTCCCTTTTGCATTGATTATTTGCTGCAAAGCTGCTTCAGCACTTGCGTATTTTTCTTTATTTTGGGCTGCACCTGCTTCTTGCGTGGTTTCCTTGGATGGTACATGTTTTAATTTTCCAGACAAAGAACAATTGTCAGATTGAAACGGTGGTTGGTTTGGTGGCCTTGATCATCTCAATTGCTTGATCCTGGCCTCATTTCCGTTGAGAACTTTGTCGTTGATTGGCTTTAAGGGCGACCCCCTTTCAAACTGATAAGACTCAAGTTTTAGAATTTCATGATGATTCGCCTGTGTAAGGGTTTGGTTCTTCCACCTCATTCTACTTTCCAAACCCTTGCCTTTGACTTTCTTTCTTTTCCAATGCCTTTACTTTGGAGGTAATCAAACATCATGATCCGTCGGGATTGGATTGACGCACCACTAAGGCTGTGTATTTTCTTCGCCTCTTGCCTGACAGAACTCTGTGAAATCGGTCCTGCTACCTTTTCTTCATAAAAAGTTTCGCAATTTAGGGTTAAGCCGAAAGGGATTCAAGGAAAGGTAAACAAAGAGCAAAAAAATGAATTTAAAATAGAAGCGTCCCTTTTGGGTGGAAAAAGAAAGACATATCTGGGGTGTATGCTGGCTTCAAACTGACATGACATGCTTCTTGGACTGGATACCCGATCCTCACGAACTTGCATTTTCTCATGAACCAAACGGATCTATGTTTCCAAACCAGGGAACCCTGCCAGGACCATTAGTGGTGAAATCCTCTTTTCGGTTAATAGCGCGTTTTGTGGGTTTTCGCTAATCGACCTCTCTCATTTCTCTTCTCACCATCGCCGGGTAGTGCTCTTTGTGAGTTTTCACTAAACGGGCTCTCTCATTTTTGGTTTCTCTAACTCCCGTCGCCTCATGGTGCCCAAAGGATTTCACCGATAAGACTCTCTCGTTTATTTCTCTCAATTTAGAATGCATCGGCTTTCAACAATGACATTTCTTAGTTTCCCCTGCCTTTGGAAATTGATTCGAAGGACTTGTACTCGGTTTTGGGTAAAAGGAATTGTGGACGAAGTTACAACTTTGGAACCATTTGGTGGGCTCATGTTAGAACCATTATAACATCTACCCCAGTTTCACTTTCAGGAAATTTGGAGTTTTGGTGTGGTGTGACTGAACCCCATAGAGAGGCTGCCTACGTATCCATTTGAAATCAAGTTAGACGTAGTTCAAATAAATCATTTGTTTTTTTTTCAACGGTGGTTTTGGATTCCAAAGAGGGTAGCCAAGGAAATGTAACCGGCTCAAAGGGTAGTGTTTGGGTAGCGGGAATAAAAGCCTTCGTCATTTCAAATGCGCAAAGACATCACCAAAGCAAGCTCAGATATAGTACCTTTTTATCGCGTCTGCATTCACGGCTGGTTCGGGATCATTTCCTTTGATGTCACCAAAGTATAATGCCCCTCTTGGCAGTATTTTTCTAATGATATACGGACCTTTCCAGTTAGGAGAGAACTTTCCTTTTGCTTCCTGATGATGAGGAAGAATACGTCTCAACACCAATTGTCCCACTTTGAATTTCTTGGGTCATACTTTCTTATTATAGGCGCGGGCCATTCTTTGCTGGTACAACTGCCCATGGCAAACTGTGGCCTTCCGTTTTTCATCAATCAAAGTCAACTGTTCCAACTGAGTTTTAACCCACTCACTATCTTCAACCTCTGCTTCAACAATTGTCCGTAGCGAAGGGATTTCCACCTCTACCGGTATCACAGCTTTGGTTCCATAAACCAATAAGTATGGGGTGGCTCCTACCGATGTGCGCACTTTAATACGATATCCCAGTAAGGCAAAAGGCAACTGTTCATGCCACTGTCTGGAACTCTGGATTGTCTTTCTCAAAATCTTCTTGATGTTCTTGTTCGCTGCTTCAATAGCGCCGTTGGCTTTGGGCCGATAAGGAGTGGAGTTCCTATGCGTTATTTTGAATTGTTCACATACCTCCTCCATCAAACGACTGTTCAGGTTCGTAGCATTATCTGTGATGATGGTTGTGGGAGTGCCGAAACGATAGATAAGGTTCGAATGTACAGAATCCACTACAACTTTCTTAGTGACCGCTTTGAGAGTGATAGCTTCGACCCATTTTGTGAAGTAATCAATAGCAAACAATATGAATCTTTTCCCATTAGATGCTTTTGGCTCAATCGGACCAATGACGTCCATACCCCAGGCGACAAAAGGCCAAGGTGCTGACATAGGATGTAGCTCTGTTGGAGGTGCATGAATCAGATCTCCATGCACCTGACACTGATGACATTTCCTTACAAAGCTGAAGCAGTCTTTCTCCATAGTTATCCAATAATACCCGGCTCGAAGGATTTTCTTTACCAAGACATAACTGTTCATATGAGGTCCACACACTCCCGCGTGCACTTCATGCATGATCCTCCCTGATTCCTCAGCATCAACACATCTCAACAAGTTAAGGTCCGGGGTTCTTTTATACAAGACCTCATAGCTCAAAAAGAAACCGCTCGCATGCCACCTAATAGTTCTCTTTTGATCTCCAGTAGCATGTTCGGGATATTCTTGTGTTTTCAAAAAACTCTTAATATCATGGTACTATGGCTGGATGTTCGGTCCCGCCTCGGTTGCATTACAGTAACCGTGTCTTTCCCTGATTTGGATTTCTAAGGGATCGATGTAGGCATTGCCTGGATAAGGTAACATTGAAGCTAAAGTGGCAAGTGCATCAGCTAGATCATTGTGACACCGCGGGATGTACCTAAACTCTATTGATTTTAATAGCTTACCGAGATCCTCCACGTGCTGTCGGTAAGGAAAAATCTTGACATCTCGGGTCTCCCATTCACCCTGGGCTTGCCGGATAATTAGATCAGAATCCCCCATAATCAGTAAGTCTTCAACGTCTTGATCAATTGCCATATTCTTGCCCATGATGCATGCTTCATATTCAGCCGTATTGTTCATACAAAAAAAACGGAGCCTAGTTGTAGCCGGATAGTGTTGACCAGTAGGTGAGATCAAGATTGCCCTAATTCCTACACCTTTGGCGTTTATGGCCCAATCAAAGAACATTTTCCAAGCATGAGCATCCTCAAGGATTACTTCTATCGTCTTTACCTTTTCATCTGGAAAATAAGTACTCAATGGTTGGTATTCCTCGTCAATCGGTTTTTCAGCCAAATGATCCGCCAATGCCTGGGCTTTCATTGCCGTGCGAGTGACATAGACTATGTCGAATTCAGTAAGCAAGATTTGCCACTTTGCCAATCTCCCCGTAGGCATTGGTTTCTGGAATATGTACTTCAAAGGATCAAACCTGGTTATGAGTAAGTAGTATGAGCTTGAAGATAATGTCTCAACTTTTGAGCGACCCATGTCAAAGCACAACACGTCTTTTCCAACAAAGTGTATTTGACTTCATAATCGGTAAACTTCTTGCTCAAGTAATAGATCGCCTGCTCTTTCTTTCCAGTTATGTCATGCTTCCCGAGGACACAACCGAAAGAATTTTCTAAGACCGTCAGATACAAGAACAAGGGTCTCTCAGGCTCTGGCGGGACCAAAACTAGAGGATTTGAAAGATATTCTTTGATCTTGTCGAAAGCCTCCTGGCACTCAGCTGTCCATCTGATTGCTGCATCTTTCCTCAATAGCTTGAATATGGAATCACATATGCTAGTCAGTTGAGCAATGAATCGGTTGATATAGTTTAACCTACCCAATAGACTCATCACGTCTTTCTTTGTTCTTGGAGGAGGTAGATCTCGGATAGCCTTTATCTTTGTCAGATCTAACTCGATACCTCTTCTGCTTACTATGAAACCCAGAAGCTTGCCCGATGGGACTCCGAAGGCACATTTAGCCGGATTCAAGTTCAAATCATACATTCGCAGCCTCTCGAAAAATTTCCTCAAGTCTCGAACATGATCGTCCTGAGTTATGGACTTGATGATCACGTCGTCTACATACACCTCTATCTCTTGACGCATCATATCATGAAAAATAGCAGTCATGGTTCTCATGTATGTTGCCCCGGTGTTCTTCAAACCTAACGGCATAACCCGATAACAGTAAGTACCCCAAGGTGTAGTTAAAGCGGTTTTCTCGGCATCTTCCTCATCCATCAACACCTGGTGATATCCTACGTAACAATCTATGAAAGAATGTATCTCATGTTTGGCGCAGTTATCAACAAGGATGTGGATGTTGGGCAAGGGGAAATTGTCTTTGGGACTTGCCCTATTCAAATCTCAGTAATCCACACACACCCGAGTTTTCCCATCTTTCTTCGGCATAAGAACTACATTAGCCAGCCACGTAGTATACTGGACCACCCAGATTAACCCTGTTTTCAACTGCTTGTGATTTCTTCTTTGATCTTATCACTGATATCAATCTTGAACTTCCTCTGTTTCTGTTGAACTGGGGGACAACTAGTGTAGATTGGCAATTTATGCACCACTAGATCAACACCTAATCCTGGCATGTCATCGTATGACCAAGCAAACACATCTTTAAACTCAAACAAGAGTTGAATTATTGCATCGCGTGTTTTCTCATCTGTGTGAATGCTTATTTTGGTCTCTCGGATTTCTTCAGAAGTTCCCAAATTAACCAGTTCTGTGTCATTCAAATTCAGCTTAGGTTTATTCTCAAAGTGTTCCAGTTCTTGATTTATTTCTCTAAAATCCTCTTCTTCATCATATTCCGATTCTTGGTCATGTCATGTTATTTAAAGCCGCATTATTATAACTAAAAAGAAAAGATAAAAGAAAATAGCAAAAATCAGAAAGAATAAAGAAAAATAAAATGATGAAATACTGATTTTATTCCTTGGAATTGAGAAGATAACAGGGTTTGCATTTTAGAAAATTGAAAATAGGAAACTAAAGAAAACATTTGAGTTACACCCTGGGATAACTCGTGATGCAGGAAAGGTGGCAGGACAAGTCTACACACACTCCCGCCTGACTAGGAACGGTGTAGCCTCCCAATTTTGAAACTTAGCATTTGGCCTATGTATAGCACCTCAGCGGTGCTTGTGCCTTCTCCCAGTTGAACCATGTGGGTTTCGTAAAGCATTTCTCTCATCGCCCCACATATTTCCTCAATCTTTTCGGCTGAAAAGGCCATATTATCTTCGTCTTCAGCGTACGTGAACTTTCATCCCTCATTTTTTCTCTTCTTTGCCCAATCTTCATCTTTTGGAGTAGTGTGGAAACCTATCCCAAAGAGTTTCTTAGTGGGAGGCAAGGTGATAGGTTCAGTTATTCCTTGCAATGATTTTCCAAGTGTTTTTCCCAGTTTGAATCCCCGTCGGATTATTTCTTTAACAACCATGATTGAGTCGTTGGATAAGAAAGGTTGGGGGCAAGGGCTCCCTTTTTCATATTGCTCTGCCAATACAACTTCGAAAGCCTGATAAACTATGTGCTCACTTCCCTCTCTTGCTTCGAGAAATGGGATGGATGGGTCCTGATAAATAGATTGTTCGTCTTCTCCGTGGACCACAATTTACCGATCTTCATATTTGAACTTCACCATTTGGTGGAGAGTGGAGGTTATAGCCCCTGCAGCATCCAAGGTCTTCCGAGGAGAAAGTTGTAAGACGTGTCCATATCCAGCACTTGGAAAGATACTTCAAAATCCACTGGCCCACTAGTCAATATCAGGTCTATTTCTCCGAGGGTATTCCTCTTGATGCCATCAAAGGCTCTTACACAGACATTATTGGGGCGAATCCTTGCGGTCCCAATTTCCATTCTCTGCAGTGTGGAGAGCGGGCAAATGTCAACACCCGAACCCCCCTCCAACATTACTCGTTTGACGTAGTAGTCTTCAAACTTGACTGTTAGATGTAAGGCCTTATTGTGAGCCGCTCCCTCCTGAGGCAAATCGTTCTTACTAAAAGAAATTTGATTAACCGCAAAGAACCTTTCTGTCATTCTTTCGAGTTGTTCGACTGAAGTCTCAGCCGGCACATACGCTTCATTCAAGGTTTTCAGCAGGATCTTTTGATGCTCGGCAGACCTCATTAGCAAAGATAGCATAGACACTTGTTCAGGGTACTTGCGCAACTTATCCACCACTTCAAAATTAGGCATCTTCATTTTCTGGAAGAAAGCCTCTACTTATTCAGCGCTCACAGGCTTCTTGGGTGGGAAGCGCTTCCATGTGGCATTGTTCGACAATTGTATGTCTGAATAATTTCCAGCAGAAGTATTTCCCGGAAGTTCTCCTGTGATTTCTTTGCCTTTGTATGTAACCAACCTCCGTTGATAATTCCATGGCACCGCATACGGGTCCGTTATTGGCTTCTGTGGCACGCGTCCGATAACCACTGGCTCATTCAGCCGAGGCAGTTTAATCGTCCCCCGGACCACATAGGCTCCTTTCGGCATATACATCGGTATTCCCTTTTTCATTTCGAATCTTTCCGGCTTCTCTGAGCGACCTCGTGGAATATAGAGAACCCCATTTTTCAGAGGCACCCTCGTCTCTGTATTCGTTTCAACCTTCTTTTCAAGCTCAGCCTTGATAGTTTTAGTCTTCTTTTCCCCTTTCTCTTTCTTCGGGGTTGTTGTAGGATTTCTTTCGGCATCAACAATGGCAATTATAGCTTTCAAGGCAGGATCGAACTCTTTGAACTCATAGATCATCCCAATCACCAGCCCATTATTATGAGCGGGCAACGGAAGATTAGTCACATTTGGGACCTCCTCGTCCCTTAACACTATTTTCCCTTGTTCTATCAAGTTCTCCACTGCCCTTTTTAGGGTCCAGCAATCATTGGTATCATGCCCTTCCGCTCCCGAATGATAAGCACACCTGACACAGGCTCTGTAAGCAGGCGATGCTGGATTTTGTCTTGTTTGAGGGACTGGCTGCAGGAAACCCATTTGGACAAGCTTTGGGAATAGGGTAGAATATGGTTCACCAATGGGTGTGAAAGTTTGTCATCTAGGTGGTTCCTGAGGACGGAAGTTTTTCTGGGGTGTTTGGGGATTATAATGGTTCCAGTAAGGAGGTTGGTTTCTGGGAGGTGGAGCTTGGTTAGGGTTGGCTTGTTGCGGTGGTCGGCCGTAAGGTTAAGCATTCATGACCATGTAAGGCTGAGGAGCATAGGCCATATCTTGGTAGGGGTAGTAGTGTTATGGAGTTCTTTCTAGAAAACGGGGCCTGGGGTTACGATAGTCTCTTGCTTCTGACACTGCCATGGACGTCTCTTCCTTTTTCTTTCCCCTTGCTATTCCTCCGGACCCACCTTGGATGGCCTGGGAGGTTGCTCTTATGGCTACCTGACTCAAGATTCTACCCGTTTTCAGACCATTTTCTACCATTTCCCCGATTTTAATTGCTTTTGCAAAAGGCTTTCCCATGGCCGACATCATATTCTGGAAGTAATCGGGCTCTTGGGGCATGCAGGAAGACAGTGACCATCTCTATCTCATTCATTGGAGGTTTCACTCTTGAAGCTTGTTCGCGCCACTTAATTGCGTATTCTCTAAAATTTTGTGAGGATTTCTTCTTTTGATTTGTCAGAGAATTCCTATCCGGCGCAATGTCTATGTTGTATTGGAACTGTCGAATAAAGTCTCGAACAAGATCATCCCAGATATGCCAACGTGATATGTCTTGGTCCATAAACCACTCAGAAGCAATGCCGATTAGGCTTTCCCCGAAATATGCCATCAACAATCCTTCTCTGCCACCGACTCCCCGTAACTGATTGCAGTACTTCTTCAAATGAGCAATGGGGTCGCCGTGCCCGTCATACTTTTCAAATTTTGGTGTTTTGAACCCTGACGGAAAATGGACATGCGGGAACATACACAAATCTGCATAGGAGACACTCTTCTGCCCGCTCAACCCTTGCATGTTCTTTAAGTTTTGTTCGAGGCTTCTCATTCTCTTAGCTATCTCATCTTGCTCGGGTGCTCTAGGATTTTGGTCTTGCCTAGGCGTAAGCTCGTATCGAGGATGCTGAGGGTAAGCGTTGGTGGTAAACCGGGTAGGTTCCAACAAGAAAGATGGTGCTTGGAATGTGAATGAAGATGAGTCAAAATTAGGCCTGTGTATAGCGGGTTGTGCCGCAGTTGGATAAGGCGGTGCAGTGAATATGTTCATAGCCATGTCTGTCGCCGACACTCGGGGATAAGACTTAGAGGATGATCCAGCAGAGTGAGCTGAAATGGTAGGATACCCGAATGGGGTAGTTGGATAACTTACGGGGAGGTTGGAAGTCCTAATTGCCCTAGGATATATCTCGGGGAATCCAGGGATCACACTTGACGGCTCTTTTCCATTGCTCCAGTCGTCCAACATCTCCAACATGCGAAGACACAGGATTTTGTTTTCCTCAGCAGTAGCTGATTCAAAAGTTGGGATGGCCGAGATTGAACTCTCCTCTGAAATAGGAATTGTTGGTAGAGGAATTTCTGAAGACATTTCTACACTCACTTTCGACCTTGTGAAGCAAGTGTGAACGCTTCCTTTCGACTTTGTGATGGGTGGCTGAACACTTCATTTCGACCTCGTAAAGTATGAATGTGAGGCCAGACAACCACAAAACCAACCACTTTTCTATAAAACATGGATGTAGCAGCAAGCAAACTGTTAGTTTGAAACAAATAATAGATAGGTAATCTCACGTTGAGGTGTGATGCACCTATACAGTTAAGTGGGTTTCTACATGTTTTGCATTGGTTGCATGCGTCATTCCGGCTTCTCTTTACGCTCCCCTTTTTTTTCACTATCTTTCCCTTGCATTCTTTTATTTTACTTTACAAACCTTTTCTCTTATTTAAGGTTATGGTCGAATTTGATGAAGACTGCCTATGTATCATGGCCCCGCATGAATCAGACCAGCGTAGTTCGTGACAAACAAATGCAAGAAAAATAAAGAAACATTTTTTTTTTTGGAATTTTCAATTTTTCATTACTAAAACAAACTATTACAAACTAAAACACTTTTGCAGAAAGAAAATAACAGGCACAAACTAAGACCAAATACAAACTCCAATACTACAAACATACTTTGACGCACAAATACAATAGTCAAATAGACAACAGACCCAAAACAAAAAAATACAGACACGAACTATGCATACTCAAAAGCTTCAAATAAGGGTGCCCGCGGGGCATCGTTCGGCCTTGTCGCGGGCCTAGGTTCCAAATCCCTTTCAAGTTGCTCTAATTCATTCATGGTCCGCTTCACATAGATCATCACTGCCGAGACAAAAGTAGTATGGATCATGTCTTCACAAGCCCGACATCTCCTGAAAATGGCGCGAGCAATGGCTCTAATCCTGTCTCTTGTCTGCTTCTTTTCTATAAGTAAACATTTTATCTGATTACCGCATGTTTTTAACGCCTGAGAATCCTGAAGGTGCTGATTCTACAGCTGCTGCACTTCTACCTCCATTTGGGCCAACAGGTTGTAACAATGTCCACTTTCAATTTCAAAATCTCTAGCCTGCTTAACCGCTTTACCCTCAAGGGCAGCCACCTTTCTCTTTAGATTGGCAACAATTTTCTCGTGGTCCCATTTCAATTGATTCAAGTACTGGCGACGCTCATCTGCTCTTGTGGCCCACTGTGCTTTGAGCTCTGCCATGACATTCTCAGACTTTTCCAACTCATCCTGACATTCCCTGACTTCATTTTCCAGACCTTTTATCAATCGCTCATCTGATCGACTCCTTGGTTGTTTATCAGCAGCTATTCTCAAATGCTGGATTTGGGCCCTAAACGCCTTGTTTTCTCGGGCCAATTTGTTCTTTTCACCCTGATCCACAGCAACTTGCACATTGTTTTCGAATTTCAGACTTTCAACTTGTTGTTCCAGCTTCCCAATTTTAGCCCGGTAGCCTTCTTCCTTTGCTAACCAATCCCATTGTTCCTAGGATGACTCGGAAAAATCTTTGAGATGAGGTCTTTTAGCCGGTCCCCCGTATGACACGTCACCTCTGAACCAAGCGTGATACCCAGGGAAAACTTCCCCTTTGGCCCTATCCAATACACAAGTGTTTGCCGCCAAATGTTGACACTCGCTCCAGATCTGGAGAACTTCTTCTTCGGGGAACCGACCGTCGGGACTAATTTCAACCACTTGGGTACTCAGATCTTCATCTTTTGGCACTACTTGATACATCCCGAGTTGCCTCAAAACCTGATATGGTGCATAGGGCTGGATGCTTTTAAGTCCCATCAACAGAAAGTGGGGTCTGGCTGTTGGCATATATATGATCTCCTCAACAGGCAACCATTCGAGCGTCCACTGGACTTGGCTGGCAGTGAGAGTCCGG
The DNA here is from genome assembly GCA_026770625.1 of Nicotiana glauca. Lineage (NCBI taxonomy): Eukaryota > Viridiplantae > Streptophyta > Magnoliopsida > Solanales > Solanaceae > Nicotiana > Nicotiana glauca. The sequence goes on along the minus strand of MU680155.1, from coordinate 2,785 downwards.
AATAATGACGTCCATGATGTGACTCCCTCAGGTAGACTAGCCCCTTTGATTCTTGTGTAAAACTCTCCTGTACAAGTTTTCTCAGGTGAACCATAACTCAAGAGCTGGGAGCAGTGGCATAAATGCTCGGTCATCCACATTTGTAACAACAAGTTATATCCCTCGAAAAAGTTGCCACCGGCTTTGCAAACAGTGAGAGCTCGGAAGATGTCAGCCACAATCATAGGCGCAAGAGTGCTTTTATCTTGGGTGAGCAAGGTACTAACGACCCCAGCTACTTTCATATCAATATTCCCATCTTTCATTGGGAGCACTAAAATGCCCAAAAAAGCAATCAAAAAAGCCACCTGCCTGTGTTCATCCCACTTCTAACGGTTATTTCTACTGCATAGCTTGATGTCTGGCTTATTGAACCCGCCCACATGGCCGTATATATCGTATACGAAGCGCAGACTGCAGAAACCCTTTGCAAGATCTGGATTGTGAACTGTCCGGGGTATCTTCAATGAATCTAAGAACTGGTGCACAGTGACGGCCCTGGGAGCAACCAATTATTTGGACCTTAACGGGGCTTCATCATTTTCGATGTACCCAGCTATTTCCTCCAACGTTGGGTTGAGCTCAAAGTCTGAGAAATGAAATATATCATTTGCCGAATCCCAACAGGTGACCAGTGCTCTGATAATATCTCCCCGAGGCTGGATGTCTAATAAACCCGTAAGATCTTTCAGATACTTCTTCACTTAATCTGGCCCTTCCTTGCCAAAGTCATTCCACCATAATCGCTACTCGAAAGGGATTTTGGTCATTATTGAAAAAGGTACAGTTTGCATCGTGCTCATCCTGCACATTTTTAAGGTGATTAAGCAAAAGAAAAAAAAAATTTATTTGACTTGGAACAAAGCTAACGATTTCTTCTTTTTTTTTTCAAATTTAAAAATGAAAGACTCGATTATCAAACACGGCCTTTCATCACTCTGAAAGATTTTCAGGCTGTGTGAGTCAACCGGCCGAAAATCAAAAATTGACCAAAAAGGTTGTTTTTGCAAAGTCACTCTTCCGGTGTCCTTTTCTGGAACATTCGGCTATTTATGTCAAAAACGACCTTACTCGGCTTATTTATGACTCTTTTCTTGTTTTCCGAATTAAAATAAAAAGACCCGGTATTGCAAACACAGCCTTTCAGCGCCTCGGGGACGAAGATTTTAAGGCTGTGAGGGTCAAAAATCAAAAACATGTCCAAAGGCGGCTGTTTATGCAAAGTTAGCCTTCCGGCGTCCTGTTTGGGAACATTCGGCTATTCGTGCAAAAAGGGCATCACCTGACTTATTCATGACGCAAATTAAAATTTTGACATTTTTTGGGCTATTGTTTTTTTGCAAAAGGGAGAATTGGACCTGATGAGGGTTGCCTACGTATTCCACACCTTGTGAGAATCAAACCAGCGTAGTTCGGGCAAAAATAGACTATTTTCGAAAACAAGACCCTTTTTTATTGACAAACACACTATTTCGGCAAACAATACTCTTTTTGTATTTTTTTTCAACAAACTATTTAAAAATAAAAATAAAAATTTTCTCTTTTTAAAATTTTCTTGACCAATAAACAAACCATTTTTTTAAACGAATTTTCTTTTTCATTTTTTTTATTTTTCAAAAATTTGGCAGAGTTTCGACACTATTTGGTTATTTTCTAAAAAAGATAATCGACTCTCTGCACTGCTATTTCTCTCCCGTTTTTTTTTTAATTTTCCAAATACTCCAAAACCGGTCAGCATGAAGTCTGAGACAAATAAATGCACGAAAAATAAGTAGGATGCATCAGGATGGTCTTTTTCATTTTAGGTCTGTCACGACCCAAACCCCGGTCGTGATGGTGCCCAACACCTTGTTAGGCAAGCCCGACCATTTCACATTTCCATTTCCAATTATCAGCTCAAATAATCCAAATTAGGTAAAATCTCCTGTTTCCATAATGATAGTGAAGTGAGTGTGGAAAAACAAAATAACCGAAATTACAGCCCATCAGGATTTGGTGTCACAAGCCTGAGCCTCTACCTACAACGGAATAATATCCTAAACAAGCCGAGTCTAAAGAAAAAGTAAAAGAGATAACGGGAAGGAGAGATCGGGTCCTGCGGACGCTTGCAGCTACCTCGATAACTCCGCAACTAGCTGAAACAGCAACAGATATCAACTTCTCTCCTGGATCCCTGTATCTGCACATAAGGTGCAGGGAGTAGAGTGAGTACTCCA
>MU680154.1:0-30164 GCA_026770625.1 Nicotiana glauca | reverse complement strand
ATATATATATATATATATTGCAATTTTAATTTACAAAATAAAGCCTAATTTCGCAAATACGGCCCTTCAACAATTCAATTTGAAGATTTTAAGGTTGTACTTGCTAATGACTCAAAAAAAATGATCATTTTTGTGTAAACAGCCTTTCGGCGCATTTTCGAGACATTTGGTCATTTTGACAAAACGGCATCACTTGATTTATTCAAAATTTGACATTTTTTTTTGGTTGTTTTTGTAAAAAGGTGTGGTTGGACCCGATGAGGGTTTCCTACGTATCTCATACATGGTGAGAATCAAACCAGCGTAGTTCGGTCAAATTAACGAACTATTTTCAAACAAGAATTTTTTCATTCATCATTTTTTTTCATTTTCATTTTTGGCATTTCATAAGCAAATAACAAAAACTACTTTCAAAAGCAAGACTTTTTTTTTTATTCTCAATTTTGCATTTCATAAAAAAAACTATATATTATTATTATTTTTTTAAAAAACCTCTTTTTTTTCATTTTCATTTTCATTTTTTCGAAATTTCGGCAAAGTTTCAACACCATTTGGGCATCGGTTTTTTCTAAAAAATTAATTCTTTTCACTGTTATTTCTCTCTTTTCCTCAATTTTGCAAAATTCCTGATGTTCAAAAAGCCGGTCAGCATGCGGACCAGAGATAAATAAGTACACGTAAAATGCATCATGATGGTCTTTTCATATCCGGTTACCTGTCCTAGACGGACCCAACCCCTGTGTTGAGTCCCCTAAGTCAGATATGATGCAAATAATCATCCTAATTCTAGGCTCAATATCCTGGTTTTATTGGTTCTAGACTGTGCACCCGGGCGGACGACTCGAGTCGAGGAGGGGGTTACGTACCGGGGACCCGCAGGATCGTCCGGCTTAGTAACTTGTCCGGCCTCTTTTCTTATTTTTTGCATGACACTAACAGAAAGAGGAGTCTCAACCAGTAAGCACATCCCCGGAGGTAAGAAGAGAAGGGTTTTCGGCACAATTTATATACAGTTCACGTAATATCAAAGCGGTAAACATATAGCACATTAATCAAGAACATATAGGGAAATCAGATATAAACAAATACAGCAATTTAACTGAGCTCGAATTCTTAAACCCTGAACCGAAGTTCTGGATTTCTGATCCCCAGCAGAGTCGCCAGAGCTGTCACACCTCCTTTTTCTACTACTATACCCGCAAGGGCGTAGAGGAGTTTTTTCCAATTTAAGGACAGTCGGAACGGGATTAGTTATTTAAAATTTTTAGAGTCGCCACTTGAGAATATAATGGTGTCCCAAGTCACCGGTTTAATCCGGAACCGAGGAAAGTTTGACTCTGTTACAGTCTGCGAACTAAAAATCTGGATAAGAAATTCTGTTAATCCGGGAGAAGGTGTTAGGCACTCCCGAATTCCGTGGTTCTAGCACGGTCGCTCAACTGTTGTATTTGTTTTTATCTGATTTCTATTATAGATTTCAATTATGTGCATTAGTATTCCGCTTTTTCAATTTTAAGGAAGTGCAACGTCGTGAAAATGCATTTTTAACCACACCGTACCAGTATGGCTGTGGCTTTAAATACACTTCGACTTCGTTGAGAGTAAGATTTGGGTCACATAAATGTGCACCCGTACTTGAGAATGTATATTAAAATTGTGCCTAAGATATCTACGTCTTATTACTTTGGGAAAGACCGTGAAATTAGCTAAACGGTCCTTCCGAATCTAAAGATTTTATAGCAATTATTTGAGGGCCCCGTGCATTCTTGCCTTATAACGAGGCTCATCTCATTGTATTTTTAGAGGTCAAACCTATAGGGCACTACGTTTTCTATCATTTGTCTTTTCCATATATAAGATAACCATTAATGCTGTCTAATTATAATTTGTATTGATATTTTACTCATATCCAAGCCATTACGTGTTGTGGGCCTGGAAATCAGACTAACAGGGAAAGGCACAGTGGCGCATAGGGCTAATTAAAGCCCAACTCGTAATTACGAGTTCATTTCTTATGGGCCTAGAAGCCATCAACGGTTCAGATTAAAATCCCTTAGGTGACGTCGTTTCATTTTAGACGACCATTGTTTTGGACCGTTTGATTAAGCTTTTCAATGGTCCAGATTCAGCCTCCTAGACGGTGTCGTTTTGGTCTAGTGTTAGGATTGTCCGGTTATTTTAGTTTGGGCCTGGTCTGTGTGTATATTATTTAGGCTGCTGAATTTGTTATTTAGCCCAATTGTATTTTGTATTATATATTGTATTTATTTTGTATTATCAATTGTATTTTATTGTAATTTTGTATTGTATATTTTTGTATTTATTTTTCTTTTCTGTATATTTTTTATGTTTTACTCCTGTATTTATTCTTTGTATTTTTCTTGTATTTCCTTTTAATTTTTTGATTTTCTAAAAATTAAAGAGTAATTAATTTCTATTTTTGGTATTTTCTAATTAGTATAAAAATGGTATTTTATTTTGTTTTTCCTTTCAAAAATTAGAAAAAGTCCTAGTATTTCTACTTATTTCATGAGTTATTATTAAACAAACAATTATCAATAAATTACCACACAAAACTCATTTTTGCATATATTTTGGAATAATTTGCTTGGGGTAAAAATCACGTGCTCACAAGTGTCACCAACGGACAAATGTTGATGCTGGATCCTCCGTCAATCAGGACTCTAGTGCTAAAATAATCTTCGCACTGCACGGTGATGTGCAATGCCTTGTTGTGGCTCAACCCTTCTGGCAGCAGCTCATCTTCGTGAAAAGTGATCTTGTGACTTTCTAATACCTGGCCTACCATGTTATCCACCTCTCCCCCGGTGATGTTGCTTGGTATATATGCCTCACTCAGCACTCTTAGCAACACATTCTTGTGTGCATCGGAACTTTGTAGCAAGGCAAGGATAGAAATCTATGCCGGTGTTTTGTTCAGCTGATCAATGATGGAGTATTCTTTCTACAGAGGTCGTCGGGCCCGGTTTCAGTGATGGTTGGCCGACTAGAGGCCTGCTTACTTGACTTAGCCAAATGCCCGGGGTATAAACCCTACTAGTTCTTGTCATACCCTGTGCCGCAACGGCTTCCCTGAACTTGACCTTCCCCCTTTTTTTGGCCTCGACTGTGTAGTCCCAAGGTATGGCCTTTTGTGGAATGGTGTTACTGCCGACATTGCCACTGGGATTGGCGCGGCTATCTCTTCTCCGAACGGAGCAGGCCCCTTAGGCGGTAAGACTGCAACTTCAAAGGGTGTAGGTGGAGGGCCCCTAGATCTCGTAAAATATGATGACGTTGCCAAAGCTCATGAACTAACCTTTGGGGAGGGGAATAAACAAAAAGTAAAAACAAAAGGTAACAAGATAGTGAGGATCATTAGAAAAATATTGCAATATTTAAATACGTAGTGCTTGAAATATAAAGCACGTCCTAATTTTGGGGAACCTCGTTGTTTGACAAGTTAGTTTTGGAGAATTTAGAATTCTAAATGGCTCATTTCATTGATAAAAGGTAGACGAATCCCAAAACGACACTAAAACAACATGAAGATAAAAATCACTAATGGCCATTGGCCTTATTACATTTTATAAAGTGGAAATGGAAACTCATATCTATTTGGTCCCAGAGGGACCTTCCCCTAGTTGAATGCTCTCGTTGATCAGATCCTCCAATTTCTGTAGGTTCACCAGTAAAAATGCCTTTGCCAGGTGTTCTCCTTCATTTCCCTCAGCGTTCTGGCAGTCGGTGACTCTCTTCCTCACTATTCCTTCCAATTCTAGCAGACTGTACTCCAGATATTCCAACTGTTTGCTAGTTTTGGTAGCCTCTCTTTCCACTCGTTGATTTGGTCATTTGATGGAAGACTTCTCCACCAGTCTAGCAAGAGTGGGGGCATACTAATCATACCAAAACTGGGGACCTTGTTCTTTATTTTTTTGCAAAACCAAAGGTTTAGATCCTAGCACCACCGGACTCGACTATTTAATATCAACAATTGGCATAAAAGTACTTAGTTCTCCAAATAAATGCATAGAACGTGGTAGTGTCCATTTGGGTTTTAGGGAAACCCAGTGGACTTTGGACAAGGCTATTTTAAAGAGTCATTATGCGGACAACATAACTGACTCGGCTAGGTTTGACCATGATGCATGCACAATTTAAATAGAAAGGGTCTATGGGGTTTTAGACTGGTACCCTTGAGCGGATAACTCAAGAGGGAAAGGCGTAGAACCGTCGACTACACCGTTGATCGACTGGTTTTACCGCAAATATGCCTTTGCCGGATTTAGGGGTGATAATATCGAAAATGCGCAACCACTCATTATAAGCGTTGCTATGGTATTTTGTTTGGCACGAGTGGAATATGATATTGAAAACATGCTTATGCAGTAATTAAAACAAGTTGTCATGTATTTGCACATTCATTAAAATAATAATTACAATAATTTAAACAGTAATAAAGGAATGCAGTAAAGCAAAGCAGTAAAAGAAATAAGGGAAAGAAACAAAAGACAAATCAGTTTCGTAGTAGAAGAAGAAATTAAAAGTTTAAAAGGATTAAACAAATAAAGGCATATAAGAAATATAAAGTCATAGTAATAGTTTGAAATGGTAAAATCCTAAAAGAATATCCCCAGTAGAGTCGCCATGCTGTCGCGCCCCCTTTTTCCTTGCGAAATCGGGTTTACGATATTTAGGAGGACAACTCATTCCCTTTTGGGAATTGGGTTTAATGGAATTGAAGAGTCGCCACCTAATGATTTAAGTGCATTAGGACACTTTAGAAGAGTTTGATATGGATAACCAGAGATAGGGTAAGGGCTTGAAATTATCCCAAGGGGAAGGTGTTAGGCACCCCTTGGGATCCACTAGTGTGGTTCCCGGCCAAACTATTGTTGTGACTTAAGGTACAAATAACACATAGACAAGTAGGTCTTCAAATAAGAGTGGATTTTTCACATAAAGGTTAGAAATAAACAAAGTCTGAAAGCATTAAAGAGAGTTGATTTAGAAGAAACGTTTTAAAAGATTTAAAAGAACGAAGAACAAAGGGAAGGTGGGGTCCTAGGTTTATTAATAATATGGATCACCCCACACAACACCCGGTAATCATTCTTACGCATGGTGTTATCGCGTGATCATCATATCCATATCTACCCTTTCCCACCCCTTTAAGTTACTAAAGCGCGGAATGGTCTCGTTTACTTATTACATGCTATTAACCCCCCCCTCCCCGTCCTATCAATCCCGGAGGCATTTGGGACTACTAATCCTAAAGGGAGGAGATGTTGGGCTTATTTGTGGTTTCAAATGGTAAAAATGCTAAGGTGACAAACAAAACACATATAGCAAGTTTGGGGGAGGAGCATATAAACAAGCAAAAGGGCTCAGATATACCTCCTTTAAACCAAGAAAGCATATAGTTCAGCATGTCTTGCACGTACTGTTTAAGGTCTAATTAAACTTAAAGGTTTGAGGCAGACTGATTTATTACATAGTTCAGATAAGAAGCCCGAATCAGGCATGCCTACTAGTTATAACTAATAACACCTGATTCAGTTTATAAGTTTATCCAATGGCTTGCCTAAGTATGGGACAAAAGCTCCTATAAGCATGATATCTACTAATTCCAGAAAAGAATGAAGTAGATTGAATACATACTGATTAAGAGGGGTTACCAGATTATTAAAGAAAAGCAAACTTTAACAAAAGTTACAGGTTCTGCAAATATTATTACTGGTTTTAGACTCATAAGCGAGTGGAAACGTTTCAGACTTGGTTGATAGTTCCTATAGGCATGCTTTCTATGTATTGTTGATTCTAAGCACTTTTATAGATATGGAAAAAAATGCAAAAAACCTACAACATGATATCTAGGTGTTGCATTTTATTACGAACGTGACATCTGATTGCATTTTGGTTATTCATGCCTAATGAGGAATGGATATGCAGGAATCAGAAAGGACCTATAGGCGTATTTTCTACTTGCAAAAATCCTACAGACATGGCATCTATATGTGAACATGCTGAAATTAGAAATCCTATAGACATAGTATCTATATGAGAATGCAGAAATTAGAAATCCTATAGACATGGCATCTATATGAGAACATGCTGAAATTAGAAATCCTATAGACATGGCATCTATATGCGAGCATTCTGAAATTAGAAATCCTATAGACATGGCATCTATATGCGAGCATGCTGAAATTTGAAATCCTATAGGCAGGTTATCTACCCATTTTGCATACATGGTTAACCCTCCCTTTTCACTAGCCATCCCCAAGAGTTTTATTACAAAGTTATTATAGACCAGAAGAAAATAAAGTAAAGAAAAATTCACCAGAGACTAAAAGTACAACCAAGGAGAGCTTGATTCAGATTTCCTGTCTGAAATATGAAGTAAACCAACTCCAAAGATCAGATTTCAAAGCCTTTCTCTTATTTGGATGTGTTAGAGTTCCCTAAGAGCCTCATATGGACTCCGGTCAGTGCTCACACCCAAATGCATTACAAATTAACATAGTGCAGTGTGAAAGGGCCAGCCCTCGAATGTCCAAGTTTTGAGGGAACTCAGGGTCCCAACGCAAGGCTCACAGGAAGGGACAGAACTTAGGAACTAAGAGAGAGTGCAAGTGCAGGATTCTGAAATGGGAAAGGGAAAAGGGAAACGGTTCACATTGATACACATACGGGTATAGGGAATGTGGAGGTAGTAAGGAAAAGCAAATATAGGCTGGTGGGGCATAGTCAGCAATGAGGAATGCTGGCATACTCCATAAGCCTGTTAGAATACATTGTTTAGAAGTTAGGATTTAAGTTCAAACCATAGACAATAATTCACATATTGCCATGCTTTAAACTATAACTCAAAACACATGGGGGGGGGGGGTAGGGGAGCAAGGATTCATAGCAGAAACAAAAGAAAAAAATCAACATGCTAGTTTAAGCTTTTAACTTTGCAGAAACAGTAAAGTAAACATGGATACGAAAGCTGCAAGTAAACACATTGTGATGATGATGAAACTTAAATTAGGATATACCAGTTTCAAAGAGACAAATAAAGAGAAAGCAGTAGTCTTTGTAAAAGCTACACTGCAGACAGGAAGCAAGAATACTATTATATGTAAGTATAAATTCAGAAGAGGTTCTGAATTGCAAAGTGTGTAGTGTAGGATTGTTAATCGTGTGTGCTTGTGAAAAAGGGTAGGAAATATGGTAAGAAAATAGTTGAAGAACTAATTATCAATCAATTACACAAGACTCCCTTTAATTAAGGGATTCGGATTCAAACAGGTATAAACCAATTAAGGAAAGAAATTAATCAAATACTTTGTGCAAAATAGGCAATTAGGGGTGAATATATAAAAGTTATTTAAGGGCAGGGTTTTGAATTACACAGTTTGTGCAAATAAGGTAAGAAGATCAATTAATAAATAGTAAATCAAAAGGTCTGAGATTTTGTATGAATGAACCAAGTTAGAAAGATGGGAAAGGTTTTTAACTTAAGGGAAATCAACAAATAATCAATTAGACCTACTTAAAAGGAATTCAGAATCAATCATAAGTTTGAAAACCCCTTTTAAAGGAAGGTTCCTCACACACAAAGAGCAGACAAACACGTTGAGTTGAGAGAAGATGTTGTGCCATTGCACAATCAATAGAAAAAAATCCAATAAAAGAGTTTAGAAGAGTTTATCAAAAGGTCACAATCATATGAAAATAAGGAAGTCCAAACTCAGTTCAGAGACTCCAAGTCAACCTGAAAGAATTAGGTGTTTTAAAATAAAACCATAGTTCGAGCAAACCATAAAGCAAATATTAGAGGGTAGGAAATTGAACGAAATCATGTTTAGATGTTTCAGAAAAGAACATGCTTCTTCAGCAACAGAACTCATGAGAAAACATAATAGTAAAGTAACATGCAATCACAGTAGAAGGATTCAAAGAACATAATGGCAAATACTGATAAGAACAGTAGAAGAAGCATGCTTAAGAGGTTTTCTAGAAGAAATTTAAACAGGGCTCAGTAGAAGGCAAACAAAGAAACTTAAGAACTTAGTAGGAAAATACAGTAGAACAACACAAGAACACCGGTAAAGTATAGCAGAAAAGCATATAGGAAAACACAGTAAGATCAACATATAAGAACATGATACAAGAACACAGTAGAGGCAAATACACACGAATGACAAAGAAAATCATAAAATCACTTAACATTTTCATAAAACCCTAGATCGGAAAAGAAAGCTTTTGAAAGTAATTTTTTGAAAGAAAAGTTAGGGAAATCGTTTGAAAACTCAAGGAAAGCATAGATACATAACGGATCTAAAGAAATCGAAGAAAAACTCGAAGGGTTAGGGTTTCAGAAGAACCCTAGAAATGAGAAAGGCTTTGAAAGGTCACCGATCTGAGTCGGAGAGGTCAGATCGAGGCTCAAACAACCTTGATACGCCGGAACAAGGCCGAAGATGACCCTGAGACCTCGAATTGACGGTGGTCTATGTTCAAACCTTCATAGTAAGGCCTCGAATCTTTAGGTATCAGGCACGTAAGAGCAATAGGAGGTGGGTGTAAGACTCATATAGCTTTGATGGCCATAGATTCCGATGGGTTTCAAGGTGGAAGATGGTGAGAGGCGGCTAGGGTTAGGGAAGGTTTGAGTGTGTTTGAGAGAGAGAAGGGTTTTAGAGTCGGCGGGTAGATGAAAATGATTTTAGGGTTAGGGTGTTGGTAAATTAAAAAAAAAGAAAGAATGCATGTGAGCCGTTGATCTGTTAGATCAATGGCTGGGATTAAAGGAAGAGGTCTGGGCGGGTTATTTGAGTGGGTTAGGGGTGGATAATTTAGGAATTGGGCCGGTCAATTTGAGATTGAGATTGGGTTCAATTGGGGGGGTTGTTTTAGGCTAAAATTGAAATGGTTAGGGCTAGTATTTAAATAGCCATTTTTCCTTTTTTTATTTTATAAAATAGTAACATAATTTCTGGAAACAAAATTAAAGGTACTAAATTGATTAATAATATATAAATATTAAATAAAAATGCTGGAATTAATTTTGTAATTATAAACACAATTATTCTTAAAATAGGTTTATATTGCAATTATATGCAATTTAGCTTTAAAATACTCAATAAATTTGTAAAAAATATGCAAAAATTACCCTAGCTATATTTTGGTATAAATATTAGAATAAAATAAATTACTCACAAAAGGAAAGGGAAGAACAAAATTGAAGAAGATGCAACTAAGAACAAATTTAATGCATTGGAGGTAGAGGAAGTGAGTAATCCTCCTTTACAAATTACAGAAGGCAAAGGAGAAGATCAAAACAATGGAAAGAAGAGAGAACAAGGTAAAAAACAATCCAAGAAGGTACAAGATAAAGGAAGTGAAGACAGGAATGGAAAATTGGTTCCTAATCCTACCGATTCTGGGAAAGAATTTTCATTGGGAGAAAGGAATCAAAGGGAATTAATATGCGTGAAGAAGGAGGCGATTGACAAAGTATTGGAAAAAACTGGTAATCCTACTTCTAGTAGGATTCAATCGTCAGGTGATCAAGAAGTGGTCGACATTGATCCTTCTATTCCTAAGGATCAAATCTTAGAGGAAAGAGTCAATAAGGAGTTGACCATTGATTGAGTTCACAAGAGATTTGGTATTAGCAAGGAGGAACTTAGGCAACTCAATATGAGCACTAACCAATCTTGTCAGGATATTCCATCACAAACTTATGGTGATTCTGGGCAACTAGAGGAGCTTAATGAGGTCAATTCAGCGAAGGCACTATGGAGTGATGAAGTGGATATCATGAAGAATCAGCAGGGTATTAATAATGCAATAACAAACAAGGAAGAAATGGACAACACTCAGCGACAAAAAACTGGAATTATTGTAGATGCTACAGTAAACCCTAGTAGTATCAAAACTAGGGTTGAAGATAATTCTTGTTCTAGGATGGATCAAGCTGGGAAACAAATTGGAGGTGACAAAGGAACATCAAGGGAAGCTGGAAAGCATGATAGATCAGCTCAAACAAATCAGAGCAAGATGGAGGGCAATGGAACAGTAACTGCAGTCAAAATTGGAAATATTTTGGCATATGTAGATGGAATTCCTATCTATGCTTTGGATAAGGGACCTGATGAGATTGTTCCTACTGAGGTTAGAAAGGATACAGTGCACAAAGATCAGCAAATAGGCCATGAGAAGGGTAGTGATCTCAATGGAACAATAATTCCTGTGCAGGCAGCTATAGTAAACCCTAGACTTGGTAATGTCTATGAGTGCAATTTAAATTGATGCAAGCTGTTGCATCTTCTATAGAGTAGGACAAAGATAAGAAATTAGAACAAGAAATTGTTCCAAGGGAAGCTGGGGAATTAGAAGAGGTACCAATGGAATCTGGAACTGAGAAACTTATGCAATTACATATCAATGTTCCATTGATGACTCCAATTCAGCAGCTACATAATCTTGTTATTCATAATGTGGTACCAATAGATGAAGAGATACTGGGTCCAAATTCAATGGAGGATAAAGGAGAGGATGAATCAACTATTGAAAATTTTAAGCAAGTGGCTAGAGAAGGAGACTTATCACCCACTGCCAGTGTCAAGGGAGGTAAGAGGACAAGGAAAAATCAAACTAAAGAGCAAGTTCAACCTTCAAGAATTATGTCCAAGAGGGCAGCCTCAGTACCTAAGTAATGATGATTGATGCACTCATTTGGAACATAAGGTCTGTGAAAACTCAACAGGCCTTTCCTAGATTGATAAATATGAATAGGGAGCATAATTTTTGTGTTGTTGCACTAATGGAACCTTTTCAAAAGAAAGGTGTCATTAATAGATATAGAAGAAGACTGAATATGGAGTCTGCTTATGCAAATGTTAATGGACAGATATGGTTATTTTTTGATGCAATAGTAGAGTGGGAACTTGTGGAAGATATTGAACAACAAGTCACTATGAAAGTGTTTCACCATGAGTTGGGACAACACATTATGATGACATTTGTTTATGCCAAATGCTCAGCTATGGAGAGGCTAGAATTATGGGATCGTTTGTACTATTTAGCAAGTGATATGGAGCTACTATGGTTGGTAGGGGGAGACTTTAATGTAGTGTTACATGAAGATGAGAAGATAGGGGGATTGCTTGTGCATCCTCATGAATATGAGGACTTTGCCTTTTATGTTAATTCTTGTGGACTGTTTGAACAAGGGTACAAAGGAAACACATTTACATGGTGGAATGGGAGACCTAATGCTCAGTGTATATTCGAGAGGTTGGATAGAATATTTGTGAATTTACCCTTTCAAAATATGTTACCTACTATTGAAGTGGAGCATCTCATTAGAACTGGTTTAGACCGTGCTCCTTTGCTGATGACTTGTGGTGAGCAGAATGTCAACTGTGTCAAGCCATTCAGATTTCTAAATTTTTGGATCAAGCATGCAACATTCAAGGAAGTGGTGGTGCAAAATTGGGAAGCTGACTTCATAGGTGATCCATTCCTGATGTTCAAGCAAAAACATAAGAGGGTGAAGGTAGCTCTATCAAAATGGAGTAGGGAAACTTTTAGAGATATATTCAAGTAGTTGGCTATCTTAGAAGATATAGTGAAGGTCAAGGAGATGTTGTTTGAGGAGGAACCAACAATTGAAAATAGAATTGTACTTCAAAAGGCTCAATTAGAGTTAAAGAAATATCTGAGCATAGAGGAGCAATACTGGAGGCAAAAGGCTGGCATGAACTGGTTTGCAGAAGAGGACAGGAATACCAGATTTTTTCATAATCATGTGAATGGTAAAATAAAGAAGCTACAACTGAAGAGGATACAAAATTCTAGTGGGGGTGGATTGAAAATCAAGAGCAATTGGCTGATGCTGCAATGGAATTCTATAGGAGACAATTCTCTAATGAGGGTGATACATCTGATTTCTCCTTATTAGATAATGTACCATCCATGGTCACATTGGAGCAGAATATGGAGTTAAGTAGGCTGCCAACATTGGAAGAAGTGAAATGGGCTATTTTTAAACTCAGTGGGGAAAGTGCTAGTGGTCCTGATGGATTTACTGGCTTGTTTATCAATCCTGTTGGGATATTGTTGGTAGAGACATATACAATATGGTTCTGCACTTTTATGGGGGAGAAACACTACCTAAATCCATAACACACACCAATCTAGTCCTGATTCTAAAGAAGCTGAGAGTGGAGACTTTTTCTGATTTAAGACCTATTAGTTTGAGCAATTTTATTAACAAGGTAATGTCTAGGGTGCTACATGACAGATTGGAGAAGTTCTTGCCTTCACTAATATCTCCTAATCAATCAGGTTTTGTTAAGGGTAGGAGTATATTTGAGAATATCTTACTAACACAAGAAATAGTGACAGATATAAGGCTAAGGGATAAGCCAGATAATGAGGTGATTAAATTGGATATGGCTAAGGCGTATGATAGAGTTTCATGGAAGTAATTAATGCATGTGTTGAGAAGGATGGGGTTCTCAGAACATTTCATTAACATGGTTTGGAACTTGGTTTCAAACAACTGGTATTCTGTGTTGGTGAATGGACAAGCTTCAGGATTCTTCAAGTCTTCTAGAGGTATGAAGCAAAGTGATCCCTTATCTCCATCTTTGTTCATACTATCAGCTGAGGTGCTATCAAGATCATTGAACAAACTGTTTGATGATAGATCTTTTGTGGGGTTTGGAATGCCTAAATGGTCTGATCCTTTGAATTATCTAGCATATGCTGATGACACTATTATATTTGCATCTGCTCATCCTCCATCTTTGAGCAAAATAATGGACGTGTTGGGAGATTATGAGAAAGTATCAGGTCATATGATAAACAAATCTAAGAGTTCATACTACATGCATGATAAGGTGGCTCATGGAGTACTTCAAGTAGTGGGAGATATCACTAGTTTTACAAGAGGTAAATTCCTTTTTACATACCTTGGATGCCCTATATTCTATACTAGAAGGAGGAAGAAGTACTATGATGATCTTATCAAAAAGGTGAAAGCTAAGCTACATTCATGAAAGGGAAGTTGTTATCATTTGGGGGGAAAGCCATACTCATATCTAGTGTGTTGCAAAGCATACCAGTCCATATGATTTCAGTTCTGGATCCCCCAAAGAACATATTAGATCACCTTCACAAGTTGTTTGCAAGGTTTTTCTGGAGTACCAAGGAAGAGGGAAGAAGTATGCATTGGTCTTCTTGGCAAAACCTATGTTTTACCCAAAGAAGAAGGGGGGTTGGGGTTCAGATCCTTATATGATGTCTCTAAGGCATTTTTTGCTAAGCTTTGGTGGAGGTTTAGAACTACTAAGTCACTGTGATCCAACTTTATGTGGAACAAATATTGTAAGAAGGAGTTGCCAACAGTAGTACAATTTAGAAAATGGTCACATGTTTGGAAGCAAATGCTACATGCTAGGGAGGAGGTGGAGTATGAGATTCTATGGGAGATGAAGAGTGGATCAACAAATATATGGTATGCGAATTGGACTGGTTTGGGAGATCTATATCATGTACTTCCTGAGGATTTCCCCATCAATGAGGATCTTCAAGAAGTGTCAGAACTAAGACAACAAGGTTCATGGAATAATGAAATTTTGGAGAAAAACTTTACTGAGGAGATTGCTGATCATGGGAGGCTCAATATGCATTATGAGGGCAGTGAAGAGCATTGAGACATTCCATATTGGATGCCTACACCTTCAGGTAAGTTCAGTGTGAGTAGTGCATGGCAAATTGTAAGGCATAGATCTAATACTAATCAAGAGTTCAGGTATCTGTAGGTCAAAGGGTTTCCTTTTAAGATTTCCTTCTTCTTATGGAGACTATGGAAGGGGAAAATAGCTACAGATGATATGTGGAGGAGACAAGGAAAAATGGTGATATCCAGATGCTGGTGTTGTCAACAGCCACAGGAGGAGACTATAGAGCACATATTCCTCACAAGTGTTAATGCCACTAAGGTGTGGAAGTTATTTATGGGAGCTGCAGGAATCACAGTGCCTTTGGTGCAGTTGAAGCAAGTCATCAGACATTGGTGGAATATACAGTGTTGTCCAAAACTAAAAGAATTATTTCAAGCAGCTCCAACTATCATTACTTGGGAATTATGGAAGAAGAGAAATGCAGGAAAACATGGAGGGCCAGTCTCTATAAATAGGGTGATACATGAAGTTAATAAAACACTACAATATTTAGCAAAGGTGAGGTATGGCTGGCTGTGTAATATTCCTTTGCTATGGCCAGATATGATTCAATATTTTGAGAGATACAAGCCTATTCTAATTACAAGGAGAGTCACATGGCAACTTCATTTTCAAGGGTGGTACAAATGCAATACAGATGGTGCATCCAAGGGTAATCCAGGTCCTAGCTCACTTAGGTTTTGTGTGAGGAATGATCAAGGTGATTTTATTTATGCAAGGGTAGTCGACTTGGGGGAGACAACAAATGTAGTAGCTGAGGCAAAGGCCATTGTTCAAGGGCTGGAATATTGTGTGGAACATAAACTTCACCCTCTCATTTTGGAAAATATTTCACTGGTAATGAAGAAAGTGATAGAAGGGGAATGGGATCCTCCATGGATGATCATACATGAAGTGAGGAGAATTAAGAAGATGAAGGAAAACTTCAATGTGATCATTCAACATGTGTTCAGAGAAGGAAATTCAGTAGAAGATTTTATAGCTAAATTGTGTTTTCTTTTGCAGGTACATTCGAGATTCATGCATTCTCTGAACTGCCTAGTGCATGGAGGAGATTAATCAATCTTGACAAATCACAAACTTCCAATCTTAGGATCAGATTAGCAAGGAAGAAAGCACCAGACTAATGATATCACATGGTTTGATTCTGCACCTATCTGCTTCCCTAGTTTTGTTGGTTCTATATTGTGTGTTATTAAGGTACTTGTCAGTGGTATTAGCATGGTTACATGCTCATTATGATGGTGCCTTGATAGTGCATAAGATTTGTGAGAGAAGCAGGTTATGGATGGTGCAACAACTCTATATGAGGATAAATCCAAATGTGAAGTGAGGAGAATTAAGGAGATGAAGGAAAACTTCAATGTGATCATTCAACATGTGTTCAGAGAAGGAAATTCAGTAGAAGATTTTATAGCTAACATTGTATTTTCTTTTGCAGGTACATTCGAGATTCATGCATTCTCTGAACTGCCTAGTGCATGGAGGAGATTAATCAATCTTGACAAATCACAAACTTCCAATCTTAGGATCAGATTAGCAAGGAAGAAAGCACCAGACTAATGATATCACATGGTTTGATTCTGCACCTATCTGCTTCCCTAGTTTTGTTGGTTCTATATTGTGTGTTATTAAGGTACTTGTCAGTGGTATTAGCATGGTTACATGCTCATTATGATGGTGCCTTGATAGTGCATAAGATTTGTGAGAGAAGCAGGTTATGGATGGTGCAACAACTCTATATGAGGATAAATCCAAATGTGAAGTGAGGAGAATTAAGGAGATGAAGGAAAACTTCAATGTGATCATTCAACATGTGTTCAGAGAAGGAAATTCAGTAGAAGATTTTATAGCTAACATTGTATTTTCTTTTGCAGGTACATTCGAGATTCATGCATTCTCTGAACTGCCTAGTGCATGGAGGAGATTAATCAATCTTGACAAATCACAAACTTCCAATCTTAGGATCAGATTAGCAAGGAGGAAAGCACCAGACTAATGATATCAGATGGTCTGATTCTGCACCTATCTGCTTCCCTAGTTTTGTTGGTTCTATATTGTGTGTTATTAAGGTACTTGTCAGTGGTATTAGCATGGTTACATGCTCATTATGATGGTGCCTTGATAGTGCATAAGATTTGTGAGAGAAGCAGGTTATGGATGGTGCAACAACTCTATATGAGGATAAATCCAAATGTGAAGTGAGGAGAATTAAGGAGATGAAGGAAAACTTCAATGTGATCATTCAACATGTGTTCAGAGAAGGAAATTCAGTAGAAGATTTTATAGCTAACATTGTATTTTCTTTTGCAGGTACATTCGAGATTCATGCATTCTCTGAACTGCCTAGTGCATGGAGGAGATTAATCAATCTTGACAAATCACAAACTTCCAATCTTAGGATCAGATTAGCAAGGAGGAAAGCACCAGACTAATGATATCAGATGGTCTGATTCTGCACCTATCTGCTTCCCTAGTTTTGTTGGTTCTATATTGTGTGTTATTAAGGTACTTGTCAGTGGTATTAGCATGGTTACATGCTCATTATGATGGTGCCTTGATAGTGCATAAGATTTGTGAGAGAAGCAGGTTATGGATGGTGCAACAACTCTATATGAGGATAAATCCAAATGTGAAAGGACTACCTGCTAATTTCTGGAGATTGCTATTACAATTCCCAGTGCCATCAGCATGCACTCATGCTCAGTTTGGGAGTGTAGTGGCAATGCTCATGAGAGATCAACCATATGTAGTTCTGGTAGTAGTTAGTTCTCTATATTGGTTATATTTAGGAAGTGTTACAGAGGATAATAATCCAAGGCATTCAATGGCCTTACATAAGTACATAGCACACACAGGAAACTAATACTGCACATTGTATTATATTGTTACATGGATCGTTGCAGGTTATGATTTACCTGTTAAATGTGTACAGAGTTGTCATTTTTCAGTGGTATTAGTGTGTTACACACTCATTCTGGAGATGATAACTCAGTATGCATGTTCTTACTGCTGGAATGGAACACGTATGATTATCAGGAAGGATGAAAGATTTTGCTGATTTCAATCGATTGCTGTAGATGTTTGGAGTCCATAGATACCTTTGGAATGCATACCCTGGTGCCTGGTGAGAGCATTAGAGGTGCTACTTGGTATTTGCCTTTGGTCATTGGTCTCATTTACACTGGCAGGAGATTGAATCACTCAGATTTCCATGTTGTAATAGCTAGTTCTCTTAGTCATAGCATATTAGCTTTGATAGTAGTAGCTAGTAGCTTTACGCATATTTCATACTATTTGGACATTGTGTATGTTTTTGGACCCTATTTTGGAATTTTATTTATATATTAGCCTCTAGGCAGCCTGCCTAGTGGAGTATTTGCTAAAAAAATAAATTACTCACAAAAATAATAATTTGAGGAATAATTATTGGTTTTTGTACTGCTAAAATAGGGCAATTAATTGATTTAAAAATCTTTTAAAAATTAGAACAAATACTAAAATATTTGGACACACTTATATATGCATACATATGCTATTTTGAAAGGTATTTTGCATATAAAAATATACAGGGAAAAATTGGGTATCAACAACGAGAATGGGTTGAGTTATTTGACAATGTTTAATCGTCATTCATAACTTTGTTTGATCTCTTTGAGCCTACCTCTTGGGATCTCCAGTCTGTTAGGTAGAGTTACCCCCATGATGACTTGTCCTAGGCCTTAACCCCATTCCCTTTGATGATCTTTCAATTGCCTCTCTAGATAGGCCTTTTGTAAGTGGATCTATCACGTTATCTCTTGACTTTACGTAGTGAATCGTAATAACACCACTAGAGAGTAGTTATCTAACAGTATTGTGTCTCCATCATATATGACGAGATTTTTTGTTATACATAACCCTCCCTGCCTTTCCTATTGCCGATTGACTATCATAATATATACATATAGGTGCCAAAGTTTTGTGCCAAAATGGAATATCTTCTAAGAAATTTCAGAGCCATTCAGCTTCTTCACCGGCCTTGTCTAAAGCTATGAATTCAGATTCTATTGTAGAGCGGGCGATGCACGTTTGTTTGGATGATTTACAAGACACTGCTCCACCCCCAATTATGAAAACATATCCACTCGTGGATTTAACTTTAGATGATCCGATATCAAATTTGCATCACTATATCCCTCGATCACGGAGGGATATTTGTTATAATGCAAAGATAATTTTGGGTATATTCAGATATCCTAAAACCCGTTTCTTTGCCATCCAATGTATTTGATTAGAATTACTTGTAAACCTACTCAGTTTGCTAATAGCACATGCTATATCTGGTCGCGTACAATTTATTATATACATCAAACTTCCCAATACTCTTGCATAGTCCAGTTGTGAGTCACTTTCACCCTCATTCTTTTGAAGTGAATAACTCACGTCAATTGGACTCTTGGCAATTTTGAAATACAAATACTTGAACTTGTCAAGTACCTTTTCAATGTGGTGAGAGTGTGATAATGCTAGACCTTGTGGAGTCTTGTGAATTCTGATTCCTAAGATCACATCAGCAACTCCTAAGTCTTTCATGACGAATTCGCTAGCCAACATGTGCTTAGTAGCGTTTATATAAACGGAAAAAAAGAGTGGAAAAGAAACAAAAAAGAGAAAGGCCAGAAAGAAAAGAAAAATGGAGAGGAAAGAAAATCCAAATCAAGGAAAACCAAAAAGCAAAAGCAATGAAGCAGAAATCAAAGGAAAAGAAATGGGAAGAAAAGCCGGGATAACGCATGCAACCGTAGCAAACATGTAGATACTAATTTATCTGTATAGGTGCATCACACCCCAATGTGCGGTTACCTATCTGTTACTTGTTTCAAACTAATCGTTGTTGCTGTCAAATTCCAGCTTAGGCATTTAGAAATAGTGGTTGGTTTGTGGTAAGCTGGCATCACATCGATATTTCACCAGATCAAAAGGAAGTACAGAGATGTCGTCTGAAATGACTCTGCCACCAATTCTCATCACTGAAGACAGCCCCATCTCGGGGATATCGGCCTCCGAGTCTGCCACAGCTGAAGAAAATCGGATATTACGTCTCCGAATGATAGAGATGTGGGACGCATGGACCAATGGCATGGAGCCTCCCAGTGTTATCCCGGGCTTTCCTGAACTGTTCCCGAGAACCGGGGGTACTTCTAACATCCCTATCAGTCACCCGAATACCCTATCTGCTCACTTTATAGGAACACCTTCTGAGGTACGCCCCCAGGTGTTCACATCAGGAGCAGCTCCCAATATTTTTACTGCTCCACCATGCTCCGCCACCACACAACCTTCACTACCAAGGCCCGCTTTTGATTCCTCGGCCTTCACCTTCCAAAATCCCATATTTCAAGCAGATCCACCTCAATATCCCACATACACTTACCCTCAGCCACCGCCATTTGAGCTTACACCAGGGTAAGATAAAACTCCCAAGGCCCCTGAACAAGATAAGATGGCGAAAAGAATTAGGAGCCTTGAGCAGAGCTTAAAGAATATGCAAGGCTTAAGCGGTCAAAAAAGTGTCTCTTATACTGATTTGTGCATGTTCCTTCACGTGCACCTGCCCATAGGATTTAAAACGCCAAAGTTCGAAAAGTATTATGGGCATGGCGATCCCATTGCTCACTTGAAAAAGTATTGTAATCAGTTGCGCGGGGCCGGCAGAAAAGAAGAGTTGTTGATGGCATACTTCGGAGAAAGCTTAGTAGGCATTGCCTCAGAGTGGTATATGGAACAAGACGTCTCACGATGGCACATTTGAGACGATCCAGCTAGTGATTTTGTAAGGCAGTTTCAATACAACATCGACATCGCACCAAACCGGAATTCCTTGGCAAATTTGAAGAAAAAACCCTCGGAAAGCTTCAGCGAATATGCTATTAAATGGCACGAACAGGAATCGAGGGTGAAACAACCCATGGATGAAGTAGAAATGGTCACTATCTTCCTTCGGGCCCAGGAAGTAGATTACTTTCAGAATATGATGTCGGCCATGGGAAAACCTTTTGCAGAGGCAATCAAAATTGGTGAAATGGTAGAGAACGGTTTGAAAACGGGTAGGATTTTGAGTCAGTCGGCCATCAGAGCAACCTCTCAAGCCATCCAAGGTGGGTCTGGAGGAATGGCCAAAGGTAATAACAAAGAAAAAACGGTTATGGCAGCCTCAGGGGCAAGGAGACATCGCGCTCCCAGACCCATGTTTTTGGACAGAACCCCTCAACATTACTATCCTCATCATGACATGGCTTATGCTCCTCCACCTTACGCAGTCATGAACGCTCAACCCTTCGGCCAGACGCAACCACATGCCAACAGAAATCAACATCCATTCCCAAGAAATCAGCCTCCCCACCAGAACCACTATAATCCTCGACCTCCACAGAACAACTTCTGTCCTCGGGAACCACCCAGGAGACCAAACTTTACTCCAATTGGTGAATCTTACTCTAGTCTATTCCCGAAACTTGTCCAAATGGGTCTACTGCAGCCGGTTCCTCAGAACGGACAAAACCCGGCATCGCCTGCCTACAGAGCTGGTGTTAGGTGTGCATACCATTCAGGGGCAGAAGGCCATCATACAAATGACTGTTGGACTTTGAAACAAGTGGTGGAGAACTTAATAGAGCAAGGGAAAATTGTGTTGAGGGATGAGGATGTCCCAAATGTGACCAATAATCCGCTGCCCGCTCACAACAATGGGCCAGTAATAGGGATGATTTGTGAAGATAGGGAGTTTGATCCATCCTTAAAAGCTATAATTGCTATCACTGATGCAAAAAGAAAGCCAAAGGTGGCCTCGAAGCAAGAGGAAGGGGAAAAGAAGAGCAAAATCACCAAGACAAAACCAGAAAAGAAAATTGATTTGAAAAAAGGAACACAAATGTACGTACCCAAGCAAGCCTATGTAGTTCGGGGGACAATCAAACCACCTCAGCTGAGTGAGCCAATGGTTATTGGAAGCGTACCACAGAATCCTATGACGAACCCTATTCCGGTACCATGGAATTATCATCAGACGGTGGTTACGTATAAGGGTAAAGAGATCCTGGGAGAGCTTCTAGAAAACCCCCATGTTGAGAAATATTCAAATGTAGAGGAGGTAAACAATGCCACCAGAAGGCATTTCCCGCCTAAGAAGCCTGTGAGTGTTGAGGAAGCAGAAGTGTTCTTTCAAAAAATAAAAATAGCCGATTATGAGGTGGTACATTTGTATGAAACTTTTGTCAAGCCTAAGTACAGTAAATAGGAAGATGATGAGGTTTTCACGGCTGAAGAAATTGAGGAAATACGTGGGGCAATGAGGAAAATGCTCTATGAAACCCACATGGCCTAGCCGGGAGAGGGCACTAGCACTGTTGAGGTGCTATACATAGGACCAGACGCCAAACTTCAAAACTGGAAGGCTACGCCATTCCCAATTAGGCGGGAGTCCTGGTAGACAGGCACAACCACTTTTTCTGCATCCCGAGTTATTTCAGGGTGTAACTCGGATGTTTCTTTTAGTTTCTTGTCTTTAAATTTCCAAATGTGAACCCTGTTATCTTCAAAATTCCAAGAAATGAAATCAATATTTCATCGTTCATTTTTCTTTATTCTTTCTGATTTTGCTATTTCTCTCCTTCATTTCTTCTCTTCAGTTTTAATAATGCAGCTTTAAATAACATGACATGCTTGCAGACTTCATGCCTAGATCGCAAAACGCTGTCAGACTTCAAAATAATGAATCAAGAGTCGAAATGCAAAGAAGGTAACTTTGAGGAAATAAAACAAAGAATTGGAATAACTGAAGGAAAATTGGTTCGCGGATTGGAAAGGTCCATACATTACAACAAGAGAGTGTGATGTACTCACGGCACATCCGGACAGTTGTACCAATAAAGAATGGCCCGCGCCTATAACAAGAAAGTGCATCCCAGGAATTTTGAAGTGGGACAACTCGTGTTAAAACGCATTTTCCCTCATCACCAGGAATCAAAAGGAAAATTCGCCCCTAATTGGAAGGGTCCATACATCATCCGAAAAATATTGCCGAGAGGAGCATTGTATTTGGGAGATATCGAAGGAAATGATCCTGAAACAGCTGTGAATGCAGATGCAGTAAAAAGGTACTATGTCTAGGCTCTCTACGCTGTTGGTTTTCATGCAATTGAGATGATGAAGGCTTTTCTTCTCGCTATCCAAACACTATCAATCCTTCGCAAACTCATTTGAGCCGGTTACTCTTCTTTGGCTACCCTCTTTGGAACCCGAAAGTATTATCGAAAAAAAAGAGAAGAGAAAAGAAAAGAAAAAAAATATGATGAAAAGAAAAGGAAAATATGATGAAAAGAAAAATAAAAAGAAAAGAAAAAACAAAAAAAATAAAAACAAACAAAACAAAAACAAAAACAACAAAAATAAATATTTTTCCTGAACTACACTGACCTGATTCCTTTATAGGATACGTAGGCAGCCTCTCCCTGAGGTTCAGTCACACCAAAACAAAAATCCCAATTCCCTAAAACGTTGAAACTCGGGCAGATGATATGTTGGTTCGGCTATGAGTCCACCAAAATGGTTCCAAAGTTGTACTTCCGTCCAAAATTCTCTTTACCCAAAGACCTTGTCCAAGTCCTTCCGATCAATTGGCAAAGGCGGGGAAGTGAAAACTTCATGGTTGGAATATGATTCAATTCAAATTGAGAGAAATAAAATGAGAGTCTTATTGGTGAAAACCTTCGGGCACCATAAGGCGACGGTGAGTAGAGAATTTGAAAATGAGAGAGTCCGTTTGGTGAAAACTCGTACAGGGCACTATCGGGCGGCGGTGAGAAGAGAAATGAGAGAGGTCGATTAGCGAAAACCCGCAAAGGGCGATGTCGGCCGAAAAAAAAAGACATCTTATCACTAAAAGAGTCCTGGCAAGGTTCCCTAGCTTTCAAATAGGGATCAATGGGTTCACGATAAACTGGAAAGTCTGTGTGGGCCGGGCATCCAGTCCAAGAAGCATGTCATGTCCATTTGAAGTTAGCATGCACCCCCAGATAGGTCCTTCTTTTTCCCTAAAAGGGACGCCTCTCTTTTAAAATCATATGCTTGCATTTGGTATACTTCTTCTTTGAACCCCTTTCGGTTTAACTCTGATTCCGAGACTATTTCAAAGAAAGGTGGCAGGACTGGTTTTATAAGGCTTCACAAAAGCTAAAGAAAATACCCTGCCTCAGCGGGTGCGTTAGACCAATCCCGACTGGCCATGGTGGTTGATGCTTTCAACACAAAGACATTGGAAAGGAAAGAAATTCAAAGACAAAGGTCCTAAGAGCAGAATAAAGTGAAAAGTCCAGAGCCCACACGGGCGAGTCATCATGAAGTCCTAAAAGTTGAGTCCTGTCAGTATGAAAAGAGATTCACCCTCAAGACCAACAAGCAGCAAAGTTCTCAACGGAAATTCGGCCGGAGTCAAGCAATTGAGATGATCAAGGCCACAAAACCAACCACCGTTTCAAACTAAAAAATTGTTCTTTGTTGAAAGTTAAAACAGGTGTAATTCAAAGCAACCATGCAAGAAGCAAGTGCAACCCAAAAGAGAAAAGAAATGTGAAAGCGCTGAAACAACTTTGCAACACGGAATCGACCGAAAAGGAAGTTTCTCCCCAAATTCTTTCATGCGTTTTGCTAAATAAAAGCAAAAAAATAAGAAGAGAAGAAAAGAAGAATAAAGAAAGAAGAAAAAAAATGAAAATGAAAATCCCAAAAGAAAAAAAATCATGGTAGCATAGGGCCCCATTCCCTAGATATCCCGGCATAACCCGTGGATCTCCCTGGCATAACCCAAGGAGCTTTTTTCTTTCCAATCCCGGCATAATCCGTGGATCTCCCTGGCATAACCCAAGGAGCTTTCTTCTTTCCATCCTGGCATAACCCGTGGATCTCCCTGGCATAACCCAAGGAGCTTTCTTTTTTCCATCCCGGCATAACCCGTGGATCTCCCTGGCATAACGCAAGGAGCTTTTTTCTTTACATCCCGGCATAACCCGTGGATCTCCCTGGCATAACCCAAGGAGCTTTTTTCTTTCCATCCCGGCATAACCCGTGGATCAGCTTTGCAACAGGGAATCGACCGAAAAGGAAGTTTCTCCCCAAATTCTTTCATGCGTTTTGATAAATAAAAGGAAAAAATAAGAAGAGAAGAAAAGAAGAAGAAAGAAATAAGAAAAAGAAGTGAAAATGAAAATCCCAAAAGAAAAAAAATCATGGTATCATAGGGCCCCATTCCCTAGACATCCCGGCATAATCCGTGGATCTCCGTGGCATAACCCAAGGAGCGTTTTCTTTCCATCCCGGCATAACCCATGGATCTCCCTAGCATAACCCAATGAGCTTTTTTCTTTCCATCCCAGCATAACCCATGGATCTCCCTGGCATAACCCAAAGAGCTTTTTTCTTTCCATCCCAGCATAACCCGTGGATCTCCCTGGCATAACCCAAGGAGCTCTTTTTTTTCCATCCCGGCATAACCCGTGGATCTCCCTGGCATAACCCAATGAGCTCTTTTCTTTCCATCCCGGCATAACCCGTGGATCTCCCTGGCATAACCCAAGGAGCTTTTTTCTTTCCATCCCGGCATAACCCGTGGATCTCCCTGGCATAACCAAAGGAGCTTTTTCCTTTCCATCCCGGCATAACCCGTGGATCTCCCTGGCATAACGCAAGGAGTTTTTTCTTTCCATCCCGGCGTAACCCGTGCATCTCCCTGGCATAACCCAAGGAGCTTTTTCCTTTCCATCCCGGCATAATCCATGGATCTCCCTAGCATAACCCAAGGAGCTTTTTTCTTTCCATCCCGGCATAACCCGTGGATCTCCCTGGCATAACCCAAGGAGCTTTTTTCTTTCCATCCCGGAATAACCCGTGGATCTCCCTGGCATGACCCAAGAAGCCTTTTTCTTTCAATCCTGGTATAACCCCTGGATCAGCTTTGCAATAGGGAATCGACCGAAAAGGAAGTTTCTCCCCAAATTCTTTCATGCGTTTTGCTAAATAAAAGGAAAAAATAAGAAGAGAAGAAAAGAAAAAGAAAGAAATAAGAAAAAGAAGTGAAAATGAAAATCTCAAAAGAAAAAAAATTAGCATAGGGCCCCATTCCCTAGATATCCCGGCATAACCCGTGGATCTCCCTGGCATAACCCAAGGAGCGTTTTCTTTCCATCCCGGCATAACCGATGGATATCCCTAGCATAACCCAAGGAGCGTTTTTCTTTCCATCGCGGCATAACCCAAGGAGCTTTTTTTTCCATCCCGGCATAACCCGTGGATCTCCCTGGCATAACCCAAAGAGCTCTTTTCTTTCCATCCCAGCATAACCCGTGGATCTCCCTGGCATAACCCAAAGAGCGCTTTTTTTCCCATCCCGGCATAACCCGTGGATATCCCCGGCATAACCCAATGAGCTCTTTTTTTCCATCCCGGCATAACCCGTGGATCTCCCCGGCATAACCCAATGAGCTCTTTTTTTCCATCCCGGTATAACCCGTGGATCTCCCTGGCATAACCCAAGGAGCTCTTTTCTTTCCATCCCGGCATAACCCGTGGATCTCACTGGCATAACCCAAGGAGCTTTTTCTTTCCATACCGGCATAACCCGTGCATCTCCCTGGCATAACCCAAGGAGCTTTTTTCTTTCCATCCCAGCATAACCCGTGGATCTCCCTGGCATAACCCAAGGAGCTTTTTTCTTTCCATCCCGGCATAACCTGTGGATCTCCCTGGCATAACCCAAGGAGCTTTATTCTTTTCATCACGGCATAACCCATGGATCTCCCTAGCATAACCCAAGGAGCGTTTTTCTTTCCATCCCGGCATAACCCGTGGATCTCCCTGGCATAACCCAAGGAGCTTTTTTCTTTCCATCCCGGCATAACCCGTGGATCTCCCTGGCATAACCCAAGGAGCTTTTTTCTTTCCATCCCGGCATAACCCCTGGATCTCCCTGGCATAACCCAAGGATCTTTTTTCTTTCCATTCCTGCATAACCCGTGGATCTCCCTGGCATAACCCAAGGAGCTTTTTTCTTTCCATCCCGGCATAACCCGTGGATCTCCCTGGCATAACCCAAGGAGCTTTTTTCTTTCCATCCCGGCATAACCCGTGGATCTCCCTGGCATAACCCAAGGAGCTTTTTTTATTCCATCCAGGCATAACCCGTGGATCTCCCTGGCATAACCCAATGAGCTTTTTTCTTTTCATCCCGGCATAACCCGTGCATCTCCCTGGCATAACCCAAGGAGCTTTTTCCTTTCCATCCCGGCATAACCCATGGTTCTCCCTAGCATAACCCAAGGAGCTTTTTTCTTTCCATCCCGGCATAACCCATGGATCTCCCTAGCATAACCCAATGAGCTCTTTTCTTTCCATCCCGGCATAACCCGTGGATCTCCCTGGCATAACCCAAAGAGCTCTTTTCTTTTCATCCCAGACGGCATAACCCGTGGATCTCCCTGGCATAACCCAATGAGCTCTTTTCTTTCCATCCCGGCATAACCCGTGTATCTCCCTGGCATAACCCAAGGAGCTCTTTTTTTTCCATCTCGGCATAACCCGTGTATCTCCCTGACATAACCCAAGGAGCTCTTTTCTTTCCATCCCGGCATAACCTGTGGATCTCCCTGGCATAACCCAAGGAGCTTTTTTCTTTCCATCCCGGCATAACCCGTGGATCTCCCTGGCATAACCCAAGGAGCTTTTTTCTTTCCATCCCGGCATAACCCGTGGATCTCCCTGGCATGACCCAAGAAGCCTTTTTCTTTCAATCCCGGCATAACCCGTGGATCAGCTTTGCAACAGGGAATCGACCGAAAAGGAAGTTTCTCCCCAAATTCTTTCATGCGTTTTTCTAAATAAAAGGAAATCATGGTAGCATAGGGCCCCATTCCCTAGATATCCCGGCATAAACCGTGGATCTCCCTGGCATAACCCAATGAGCATTTTCTTTCCATCCCGGCATAACCCATGGATCTCCCTAGCATAACCCAAGGAGCTTTTTTCTTTCTATCCCGGCATAACCCGTGGATCTCCCTGGCAAAACCCAAGGAGCTTTTTTCTTTCCATCCCGGCATAACCCGTGGATCTCCCTGGCATAACCCAAAGAGCTCTTTTTTTTCCATCCCGGCATAACCCGTGGATCTCCCTGGCATAACCCAATGAGCTCTTTTCTTTCCATCCCGGCATAACCCGTGGATCCCCCTGGCATAACCCAAAGAGCTCTTTTTTTTCCATCCCGGCATAACCCGTGGATCCCCCTGGCATAACCCAAAGAGCTCTTTTTTTTCCATCCCGGCATAACCCGTGGATCCCCCTGGCATAACCCAAAGAGCTCTTTTTTTTCCATCCCGGCATAACCCGTGGATCCCCCTGGCATAACCCAAAGAGCTCTTTTTTTTCCATCCCGGCATAACCCGTGGATCCCCCTGGCATAACCCAAAGAGCTCTTTTTTTTCCATCCCGGCATAACCCGTGGATCCCCCTGGCATAACCCAAAGAGCTCTTTTTTTTCCATCCCGGCATAACCCGTGGATCCCCCTGGCATAACCCAAAGAGCTCTTTTTTTTCCATCCCGGCATAACCCGTGGATCCCCCTGGCATAACCCAAAGAGCTCTTTTTTTTCCATCCCGGCATAACCCGTGGATCCCCCTGGCATAACCCAAAGAGCTCTTTTTTTTCCATCCCGGCATAACCCGTGGATCCCCCTGGCATAACCCAAAGAGCTCTTTTTTTTCCATCCCGGCATAACCCGTGGATCCCCCTGGCATAACCCAAAGAGCTCTTTTTTTTCCATCCCGGCATAACCCGTGGATCCCCCTGGCATAACCCAAAGAGCTCTTTTTTTTCCATCCCGGCATAACCCGTGGATCCCCCTGGCATAACCCAAAGAGCTCTTTTTTTTCCATCCCGGCATAACCCGTGGATCCCCCTGGCATAACCCAAAGAGCTCTTTTTTTTCCATCCCGGCATAACCCGTGGATCCCCCTGGCATAACCCAAAGAGCTCTTTTTTTTCCATCCCGGCATAACCCGTGGATCCCCCTGGCATAACCCAAAGAGCTCTTTTTTTTCCATCCCGGCATAACCCGTGGATCCCCCTGGCATAACCCAAAGAGCTCTTTTTTTTCCATCCCGGCATAACCCGTGGATCCCCCTGGCATAACCCAAAGAGCTCTTTTTTTTCCATCCCGGCATAACCCGTGGATCCCCCTGGCATAACCCAAAGAGCTCTTTTTTTTCCATCCCGGCATAACCCGTGGATCCCCCTGGCATAACCCAAAGAGCTCTTTTTTTTCCATCCCGGCATAACCCGTGGATCCCCCTGGCATAACCCAAAGAGCTCTTTTTTTTCCATCCCGGCATAACCCGTGGATCCCCCTGGCATAACCCAAAGAGCTCTTTTTTTTCCATCCCGGCATAACCCGTGGATCCCCCTGGCATAACCCAAAGAGCTCTTTTTTTTCCATCCCGGCATAACCCGTGGATCCCCCTGGCATAACCCAAAGAGCTCTTTTTTTTCCATCCCGGCATAACCCGTGGATCCCCCTGGCATAACCCAAAGAGCTCTTTTTTTTCCATCCCGGCATAACCCGTGGATCCCCCTGGCATAACCCAAAGAGCTCTTTTTTTTCCATCCCGGCATAACCCGTGGATCCCCCTGGCATAACCCAAAGAGCTCTTTTTTTTCCATCCCGGCATAACCCGTGGATCCCCCTGGCATAACCCAAAGAGCTCTTTTTTTTCCATCCCGGCATAACCCGTGGATCCCCCTGGCATAACCCAAAGAGCTCTTTTTTTTCCATCCCGGCATAACCCGTGGATCCCCCTGGCATAACCCAAAGAGCTCTTTTTTTTCCATCCCGGCATAACCCGTGGATCCCCCTGGCATAACCCAAAGAGCTCTTTTTTTTCCATCCCGGCATAACCCGTGGATCCCCCTGGCATAACCCAAAGAGCTCTTTTTTTTCCATCCCGGCATAACCCGTGGATCCCCCTGGCATAACCCAAAGAGCTCTTTTTTTTCCATCCCGGCATAACCCGTGGATCCCCCTGGCATAACCCAAAGAGCTCTTTTTTTTCCATCCCGGCATAACCCGTGGATCCCCCTGGCATAACCCAAAGAGCTCTTTTTTTTCCATCCCGGCATAACCCGTGGATCCCCCTGGCATAACCCAAAGAGCTCTTTTTTTTCCATCCCGGCATAACCCGTGGATCCCCCTGGCATAACCCAAAGAGCTCTTTTTTTTCCATCCCGGCATAACCCGTGGATCCCCCTGGCATAACCCAAAGAGCTCTTTTTTTTCCATCCCGGCATAACCCGTGGATCCCCCTGGCATAACCCAAAGAGCTCTTTTTTTTCCATCCCGGCATAACCCGTGGATCCCCCTGGCATAACCCAAAGAGCTCTTTTTTTTCCATCCCGGCATAACCCGTGGATCCCCCTGGCATAACCCAAAGAGCTCTTTTTTTTCCATCCCGGCATAACCCGTGGATCCCCCTGGCATAACCCAAAGAGCTCTTTTTTTTCCATCCCGGCATAACCCGTGGATCCCCCTGGCATAACCCAAAGAGCTCTTTTTTTTCCATCCCGGCATAACCCGTGGATCCCCCTGGCATAACCCAAAGAGCTCTTTTTTTTCCATCCCGGCATAACCCGTGGATCCCCCTGGCATAACCCAAAGAGCTCTTTTTTTTCCATCCCGGCATAACCCGTGGATCCCCCTGGCATAACCCAAAGAGCTCTTTTTTTTCCATCCCGGCATAACCCGTGGATCCCCCTGGCATAACCCAAAGAGCTCTTTTTTTTCCATCCCGGCATAACCCGTGGATCTCCCTTGCATAACCTAAGAAGCTTTTTTCTTTCCATCCCGGCATAACTTGTGGATCTCCCTAGCATAACCAAAGGAGATTTTTTCTTTCCATCCCGGCATAACCCGTGGATCTCCCTGGCATAGCACAAGGAGCTTTTTTCTTTACGTCCCGGCATAACCCGTGGATCTCCCTGGCATAACCCAAGGAGCTTTTTTCTTTCCATCCCGGCATAACCTGTGGATCTCCCTGGTATAACCCAAGGAGCTTTTTTCTTTCCATCCCGGCATAACCCGTGGATCTCCCCGGCATAACCCAATGAGCTTTTTTCTTTCCATCCCGGCATAACCCGTGCATCTCCCTGGCATAACCCAAGGAGCTTTTTCCTTTCCATCACGGCATAACCCGTGGATCTCCCTGGCATAACCTAAGGAGCTTTTTTCCTTCCATCCCAGCATAACCCGTGGATCTCCCTTGTAACCCAAGGAGCTTTTTTCTTTTCATCCCGGCATAACCCGTGGATCTCCCTGGCATAACCCAATGAGCTCTTTT
>MDKF010981391.1:0-20200 GCA_026770625.1 Nicotiana glauca | reverse complement strand
CGGTGTTATCTTGATATTCAGTTTGGTTTCTATCTATCAGTTAAAACTTTTTAGCTTTAATGCTGTTAATGGTATTCAAATAACGGGTTTTGAGCTTCATGCTCTGGTTGAGAGTATAATTGGTCGGGCTTGCCTAGCAATTGTGTTGAGCGCCATCACGACCGGGATCGGGGTCGTGCAGCTATACATCTGTTAGTTACAAATAATCTAAAATTTTAAAATACAGCTGAATACCATAAAATACATGTGATGACCCGGCCAGTCGTCTCATGAGTTACTGCTCTGTTTCCCCTATTTGTACTTTTTTATGCTTCGTTGTTCGTGTTTTATGTGATGCAGTTGATTAGTTTGTGCTCGAAGAGGATTTGCTGAGATATGGGACACTTAGTCTCTTTTAAGAAGGCTTAAGTTGGAAAAGTCAATCGGATGTTGACTTATGAGTTAGAGGGCTTGGATGTGAGTTCCGGTGGTTCGGTTAGCTTTAGGAAGTGATTTGTGACTTAGGAGCATGATCGGAATGAGTTTTGGAGGTCCGGAGTAGAATTAGGGTTGAATTGGCGAAGTTGATATTTTGACGATTTCCGGTTGGTTGGTGAGATTTTGATCCAAGGGTCGGAATGGAATTCCTAGAGTTGTTGTAGCTTTGTTATGTCATTTGGGATGTGTGTGCAAAATTTCAGGTCATTCGGACGTGATTTGGTTGGGTTTTTTTTTATCAAAAGCGCATTTCGGAAGATTTTAGAAAACTTAGGCTTGAAGCCGATGTGTTTTGAGTAAATTGATGCTGTTTTAGGTGTTTTGATGATTGGAACAAGTTTTAACATGGTTTTAGGATGTTTTGGTGTTTTTGGTTGAGGTCCCGGCAGCCTCGAGCGTGTTTCGGGTGGTCAATCAGACCATTTTGATTTTTCAAAAATTGCAGATTTTGCTCCAGGAGTTGCAGGCATTTTTGGACTTTGCGTTCGCAAAGGGGAGCTCGCGTTCGTGAAGGGCCAGATTTTTTTAAGCTACGCATTCGTGAGGGTCAAGTTGCGTTCACGAAGGCTTGGGAAGGAACCTCATCACATTCGCGAGTAGGTGTATGCAATCGCGAAGAAGTATGTGAGTCAGATGGGTCCAAGGAAATTATTCATCGCATTCGCGAGGAGGTGTCCGCGATCGCGAAGCAGTAGGTGGAAGGTACATCGCGTTCGTGTAAGGTAATTTTTGGTCAACACAAATTTGTGCATCGCGATCGGGAGGTGTTGACCGCGATCACAAAGAAGGGTGAGCAGACCTGGGCAGAATGTTTTTACGTTATTTCATCCGCGATTTTGGGGCTTATTTACTCCATTATTGATATTTTTGAGAGATTTTTGAAGGAAATTCAAGAGGGATTCAAGGGCAATAGATTGGAGGTAAGATTTATGAACTTAAAACTTGTTTCTATTGTGAATTCTACCTAGAAAATCATTGGTCTTAAGCTAAGAATGGAAGAAACTTGGGCTTGGGTTTTTTGGAATTTGATTTGGGGATTGGAAGGACAGATTGGGGTCGGATTCGAGAATTTTTTGTATGTATGAACTCGTGGAAAGATAAGGAACCCATTGAGGTAAAAATTTCTGAGTTTCAAGAAGTAGGCCCGGGGCTCGGGTTTTGCTAATTTTGGGATTTTTGGTATTTTTGGATTGTTTTCGCTTTGGCTTTATTCTATTAGCATATTTTGACGTATTCGTTCTGATTTTGGATAGATTCGACGCGCGTGGAGGCCGATTCGAGGGGCAAAGGCGTTGCGAGCTATAGATTTAGCCGGTTTGAGGTGATTAATGATTGTAAATGATGTTCTGAGCATTTGAAACCCCGGATTGCACATCGTAGTGCTATGTTGAGGTGACTTACACGCTGGATAGCGAGCGTGGGATAGAGCACCATTGGGGATTGTTACTTTGTCCATCCCGATTGATGAGTTTACCAAGTATTTGACTGAAACTAATTTGTTTTCATCATGAATTGGGATAAATGCCATATTTGGGCTTAGTGCCATTTATTTGAATCCTTCGGGGTTATTTATTTATATTTTCCTCACTATTTTGATTTAATACTTGAACTCAGTCATGTTAATTTCCACTGTTCTGCTATTTGGCCACTCTTTCTCAGTTTTGAAAACTTAAATGATATTTTAAATGACACATGGGCTGAAAATGCTATTTTTACTATTTCCGAAGGGCTTGTGATGATTTTTGGATTGAGTAAGGCCGAGGTCCTATGTTGTGAGGAACACTGATACTTATATGAGGCCGAGGGCCTGAGTTACACATATATGCCACGAGGTGGCTTGATTGATATGATGCCGAGGGCCTAGATTTGATGCCATGAGATGGCTTGATGTTGCGCTTGCATCGTAAGGGGCCCCTCCCGGAGTCTTCACACCCCCAGTGAGTGCGGGTACCCATTGTGATGTGAGATTGAGCCCGAGGGGCGGAGATTGTGATATTGTACCCAAAGGGCGAGCTTCTATGTGTTTACCTTATCTTATTTTTCTGTCAATTACCTATTTATCTATTGTAGAAGTATCTTATGCTATTCTTCATTGGTTTCCTGCTTGCAAATTTCTTATTTAACTGCTTCATTATACAATACCTTATGTATACTTGTTTTCTTACTTTCAGTCATTATTTATTTTTATTACTCACTGGGTCGGAGTACTCACATTACTCCCTGCACCATGTGTGCAAATTCAGGCGTTGTTGGTCCCTTTCCGAATTGTTGATTCCTTCTGTTCAGGCGGTGTTTAAGAGATTACGAGGTATCTGTTTGCGTTCACAGCCCCCATGCCTCCCTTATCTTATTATTTTCTATGTCCTTCAAACAGTTGTATCAGATGCTATATTTAGTAGACTTGTGTTATTACTCGTGGACGCTCATGACTTGTGACACCCCGGTTAGGGCTGTGTCAAGCTGGTTTTCGCATTTGTTTAACCATATTTCTGCTATTTCTTGTTATTAAACCATGTTTAGACTATCATTATGTTATTTAACTATTTAAAATGAGATTTGGTTGATTTGGCTGGCCTTGTCTTCACGAGAGGTGCCATCACGATCGGGTTCGGGGTTAGGGTCGTAACAAGTTGGTATCAGAGCCTAGGTTACATAGGTCTCATAAGTCATGAGCAGGTGTATTAGAGTCTCGCGGATCGGTACGGAGACGTCTATATTTATCCTCGAGAGGCTGCAGAACCTTTAGGGAAAACTTCATATTCCTTAAACTCTTGTCGTGCAAACTTGTTGATCCGAGTACTAGACATCTGTTATTCTATTCTCCCACAGATGGTGAGGACGCGAGCTACCAAACGAGGTGGAAGACCACCAGTGCCACCAGCTGAGGCCACTAGAGTCTGTGGACGCGGTCATGTTCATGGCAGAGGCAGAGCAGCGAGGGCAGCACCTGTTGATCCACCAGCTGCCCCAACTCAGGATCAGGCTACAACTATGGATGCTCCAGAAGCACCAGTTCAGGCACCAGCTATGCCTATTGTGATTCCAGACTTTCAGGAGGCTTTAGCTCAGATCCTATCAGTGTGTACCGGTTTGGCTCAGGCAGTTTTAGTTACTACAGCCGCAACTACTTCACAGACCGGGAGAGGGATCCAGACCCCCGTTGATTGCACACCTGAACAGGTTATGCAGGGACTCCAGACACCGGGGGCACCTCCAGCCCAGCCGGTTGCACCAGCTCTGGAGTTTGCAGTACCAGTTATGCTAGATGATGAGCAGCATCGTCTTGAGTGGTTTGGTAGATTCCAGCCTCTGGTATTCAACGGTGCAGAGGGAGAGGATGCCCAGGGTTTCTTAGATAAGTGCCAGAGGATGCTTCGTACAGCAGGGATTCTTGAGACTAGTGGTGGCATTTACCACCTTTTAGTTTTCTGGGGCTGCTTTTACCTGGTGGGAGGATTTCGAGAGGCGTAGGTCTGTTGGTCCAGCACCCCTTACTTGTCAGCAGTTCTCCGTTCTCTTCCAGGAGAAGTATGTGTCGCAGTCTCGCAGAGAAGAGTTGCGTAAGCAGTTTGAGTGGTTGCGTCAATGGGAGATGACCGTGTCCCAGTATGAGAAGAGGTTTTTTGAGTTGGCTCGTCATGCCATCTGGTTGGTTCCGACGGATCGAGAGAGGATCAAGATGTTTGTCGATGGTCTCACTTACTAGCTTCATTTTCTGATGACTAAGAGAGGGTGACAGGTGCCACCTTCAAGGAGGTGGTTGATATAGCTGGAGAGATTGAGTTGGTTCCCAGTCAGGAGCGAGAGGAGAGGGAGGCCAAGAGGCCTTGAGGATCTGGCAGCTATGGTGGTGCTCCTTCGGGGGGCCAGTTTCAGTATGGTAGAGGCCGTTCTTTCAGGCCTGCTCATCTAGCCCGCCCAAAATATCGTGGGGGATCTTCAGGTCGGGTTATCATGGGTCTCAGCAGGGCCAATCATCACTCAGTGCCCTTGCAGCTCAGAATTCATCTCATGCCCCATCAGCTCAGGGTTATTCTATGTCGAGTGCATCTTCTAGTCACTCTGGTGCAATGGGTTCCCTTCAGTCCTCTTATCCAATGCCGGGGAGTTGTTATGAGTGTGGCGAGATGGGCCACATGTGGAGGCAGTGTCCTCGTCATGCTTCTAGTTTATCCCAGCAGAGGGGTCAGTCTGCGGCTTCAGTGCCAGTTGCTTCGCCACCCCCCGCTTAGCCAGCTAAGAGTAGAGGTCAGTCAGCCAGGGGTCGCCCCAGAGGGGGAGGTCAATAAAGGGGCGGTCAGGCCTATTTTTATGTTATTCTAGGCAGATTTGATGCCACTACTTCTGATGTTGTTATTACAGGTATTATTTCAGTCTGCCACAAAGATGCCTATGTACTATTTGATCC
The DNA here is from genome assembly GCA_026770625.1 of Nicotiana glauca. NCBI lineage: Eukaryota > Viridiplantae > Streptophyta > Magnoliopsida > Solanales > Solanaceae > Nicotiana > Nicotiana glauca. Next base: position 15,315 of record MDKF010981391.1, on the reverse strand, counting down.
CGGTTCCACCTTTTCTTATGTGTCATCATACTTTGCTTATTATTTGGGTATGCCCCGTGAGATTCTTGCTTTACCTGTTCATGTATCTACACTGGTGGGTGACACTGTTGTTGTAGATCGTGTGTACTGGTCATGTATAGTGACTATTGGGGATCTGGAGGCCCGTGTTGATCTTTTATTACTTAGTATGGTGGATTTTGATGTTATTTTGGGCGTGGATTGGCTATCTCCGTGTCGTGCTATTCTAGACTGTCATGCTAAGACAGTCACTTTGACTATGCCAGGTGTACCGCGGATCGAGTAGCATGGTATGACTGATTATGTTCCTAGTCGAGTGATCTCTCTCTTGAAGGCCCAATGTATGGTTGGGAAGGGTTGTCTCTCGTATCTTTCCTTTGTGAGGGATGTCGGAGCTGAGGCTCCCAGTAGTGATTCTGTTCCAGTTGTGAGGGACTTTCTTGATGAATTTCCTACAGAACTGTTGAGCATGCCACCAGACAAGGATATTGATTTTGGTATTGACCTAGTGCCGGGCACTCAGCCCATTTCTATTCCACTGTATCGTATGACACCTGCGGAGTTGAAGGAGTTAAAGGAGCAGCTTCAGGAACTCCTAGATAAGGGGTTCATTCGGCCTAGTGTGTCATCTTGGGGTGCGACGGTTCTGTTTGTGAAGAAAAAGGATGGCACAGTGAGGATATGCATTTATTATAGGCAATTGAATAAGGTAATAATTAAAAACAAGTATCCTTTGCCTCATATTAATGATCTATTAGACCAGCTTCAGGGAGCGAGGTGTTCTCCAAGATTGATCTCCGTTCGGGTTATCACCAGTTGAAGATCAGGGATTCAGATATTCTCAAGACAGCCTTCAAGACCAGATATGGTCATTATGAGTTCCCGGTTATGTCTTTTGGGCTGACCAATGCCCCATGAGCGTTCATACATCTGATAAACAGCGTGTCCCAGCCTTATCTTGATTCGTTTATTATAGTCTTCATTGATGATATTCTGGTATATTTGCGTAGTTAGGAGGAGCATGCGGAGCATTTAAGGCTTGTGTTGCTGAGATTGAAGGAGGAGAAGATTTATGCAAAGTTCTCCAAGGTGAGTTTTGGCTCAGGTCAGTGGCATTCTTGGGATACGTGGTATCCAGTGAGGGGATTCAGGTTGATCCTAACAAGATAGAGGCGGTGCAGAGTTGGTCCAAACCTGTCTCAACTATTGAGATTCGTAGTTTTCTTGGTTTGGCAGGCTATTATCGCCGGTTTGTTCAGGGATTCTCATCTATCGCATCGCCCTTGACCAAGTTGACTCACAAGGGTGCTCTATTTGAAGACAGCTTTGACCACAGCTCCAGTGTTGGTTTTACCATCAACTTCAGGTTCATATACAGTGTATTATGATGCTTTGAGAGTAGGGATTGGTTGTGTGTTGATGCAGGAAGGTAGACTTATTGCTTATGCTTCTCGTAGTTGAAGCCCCATGAGAATAACTACCTTGTTCATGATTTTGAGTTGGCTGCCATAGTTCACGCATTGAAGATTTGGAGGCATTACTTGTATGGCATTTCTTGTTAGGTATTCACTGATCATTGTAGTCTTCAGCATTTGTTCAAGCAAAAGGATCTTAATTTGAGACAACGGAGATAGTTGGAGTTGCTTCAGGATTATGATATCACTATATTGTACCATCTGGGAAAGGCCAATGTGGTGGCCGATGCCTTAAGCCGAAAGACAGTGAGTATGGGGAGTTTGGCAAATATTCCAGTTGGGGAGAGACCTCTTGCGATTGATGTTCAGGCTTTGGCCAATCGGTTCGTGAGGTTGGATATTTTTGAGCCCAGTCAGGTATTGGCTCGTGTGGTACCTCGGTCTTCTTTATATGATCGCATCAGAGAGTGCCAGTATGATAATCCGCATTTGCTTGTCCTTAGGGACAGAGTTTAGCATGATGCTGCTAGAGATGTGACCATTGGTGATGATGGAGTATTGAGGATGCATGGCCAGATTTGCGTGCCCAATGTGGATTGGCTTCGGGAGTTGATATTAGAGAAGGCCCATAGCTCACGGTATTCTATTCATCCGGGTGCCACGAAGATGTACCAGGATTTGAGGCAGCACTACTGGTGGAGAAGAATGAAGAAAGATATTATGGGGTTTGTAGCTCGGCGTCTCAATTGTCAGCAAGTGAAATATGAGCATCAGAGACCGTGTGGCTTGCTTCAGCAGATGGTTATTCCCGAGTGGAAGTGGGAGAAGATCACTATGGATTTTGTTACTGGACTCCCACGGACTTTGATGAAGTTCGATGCTATTTGGGTTATTGTAGATAGGCTGACCAAGTTCGCGCACTTTATTCCTATTTGTGCTACCTATTCTTCAGAGCGGTTGGCAGAGATATATATTCGACAGATTGTTCAGTTGCATGGTTTTCTAGTTTCTATCATTTCATATCGGGGCACTCAGTTTACTTCCCAGTTTTGGAAGTCTGTTCAGCGAGAGTTGGGTACTCAGGTGCAGTTGAGCATAGCTTTTCACCCTCAGACGGATGGGCAGTCCGAGCGCACTATTCAGATATTGGAGGATATGCTACACACTTGTGTTATTGATTTTAGAGGGTCATGGGATCAGTTTCTACCGCTCGCATAGTTTTCTTATAACAACAGCTACCAGTTGAGTATTCAAATGGCTCCATATGAGGCTTTGTATGGGAGGCGGTGTAGATCTCCAGTTGATTGGTTCGAGCCTGCTGAGGCTAGGCTACTGGGGACAGATTTGATTCAGGATGCTTTAGATAAAATGAAGGTAATTTAGGAGAGACTTCGTACGGCACAACCGAGGCAAAAGAGTTATACGGACAGGAAGGTTTGGGATATGTCCTACATGGTTGGTGAGAAGGTCCTGTTGAAGGTTTTGCCCACAAAGGGTGTTATGTGATTCGAAAATAAACGAAAGTTGAGTCCATGATTCATTGGGCCTTTTAAGGTACTTTGGAGGATTGGGGAGGTGGCTTATGAGCTCGCCCTACCACCCAACTTGTCGAGCGTGCATCCGGTATTTCATGTTTCTATGCTCCGAAAGTATATTGGGGATCCTTCTCATGTTCTGGATTTCAGCACGGTTCAGTTGGAGGATGATTTGACTTATGGTGTGGAGCCAGTAGCTATTTTGGAGCTTCAAGTTCGGAAGTTGAGGTCAAAGTATATAGCTTCGATGAAGGTGCAGTGGAGAGGTTGGCTCGTGGAGGAGGCTACCTTGGAGACCGAGCGAGAGGTGCGAAGCAGATATCCCCACCTGTTTGAGGCTTCAGGTATGTTTCTTGACTCGTTCGAGGACGAACGTTTGCTTAAGTTGGGGAGGATGTGACAACCCGGCCAGTCGTCTCATGAGTTACTGCTCCGTTTCCCCCATTTCTACTTCTTTATGCTTCATTATTCGTGTTTTATGTGATCGAGTTGATTAGTTTGTGCTCGGAGAGGATTTGCTAAGATATGAGACACTTAGTCTCTTTTAAGAAGGCTTACGTTTGAAAAATCAACCGGATATTGACTTATGTGTTTAAGAGTTCAGATGTGAGTTTCAGTGGTTCAGTTAGCTTCGAGAGGTGATTTGTGACTTAGGACCATGATCGGAATGGGTTTTGAAGGTCCGGAGTAGAATTAGGCTTGAGTTGGCGAAGTTGCTATTTTGGCGATTTTCAGTTGGTAGGTGAGATTTTGATCCGAGGGTCGAAATGGAATTTTAAGAGATGATGTAGCTTCTTTATGTCATTTTGGATGTGTGTGCAAAATTTCAGGTCATTTGGACGTGATTTGGTTAGGTTTTTTTTTTTATCAAAAGCGTATTTTAGAAGATTTTAGAAAACTTAGGCTTGAAGCCGATGTGTTTTGAGTAATTTGATGTTGTTTGAGGTGTTTTGATAATTGGAAAAAGTTTGAATAGGGTTTTAGGATGTGTTGGTATTTTTGGTTGAGGTCCCGTGGGCCTTGGGTGTGTTTTAGGTGGTCAATCACACCATTTTGATTTTTGGAAAATTGCAGATTTTGCTCCAGCAGTTGCAGGCATTGTTGGCCTTCGCGTTCGGGCAGGGGAGCTCGCATTCGCGAAGGGCTGGGTTTTTGTATGCTACGCATTCACATGATTCAAGCCGCGTTCGTGGAGGCTTGGGAAGCAACCTCAATGCGTTCGCGAGTAGGTGTACGCGATTGAGAAGTAGTATGTGAGTCAGATGGGTCCAAGGAAATTATTCATCGCGTTCGCGAGGAGGTGTCCACGATCGTGATGGAGTAGGTGGAAGGTGCATCGCGTTTTCGTCTGGGGTGTCGCATTCGCGTAAGGCAATTTTTGGTCAACACAAATTTGTGCATCGTAATCGCGAGGTGTTGACCGCGATCGTGAAGAAGGGGGAGCAGACCTGGGCAAAATGTTTTTAAGTTATTTCATCTGCGATTTTGGGGCTCATTTACTCCATTGTTGATCTTTTTGAGAGTTTTTTGAAGGAAATTTAAGAGGGATTCAAGGGCAATCGATTGGAGGTAAGATTTATGAACTAAAAACTTGTTTCTATTGTGAAATCTACTGAGAAGATCATGGGCCTTAAGCTAAGAATGGAAGAAACTAGGGCTTGGGTTTTTTGGGATTTGGGGATTTGGAGGACCAATTGGGGTCGGATTTGAGAACTTTTGGCATGTATGAACTCGTGGGGAGGTAAGGAACCCGTTGATGTAAAATATTTTGAGTTTCGAGAAGTGGGCCCGGGGCTCTGGTTTTACTAATTTCGGGATTTTTGGTATTTTTTGATTATTTTCGCTTCAGCTTTATTCTCTTAGCATATTGTGATATATTCGTTCTGATTTTGGATAGATTCGACGCGCGTGGAGGCCGATTCGAGGGGCAAAGGCTTCGCGAGTTAGAGATTTAGCCGGTTCGAGGTGAGTAATGATTTTAAATGATGTTCTGAGGGTTTGAAACCCCGGATTGCACATCGTAGTGCTATGTTGAGGTGACTTACACGCCGGATAGCGAGCGTAGGTGAGAGCACCGTTGGGGATTGTTACTTAGTCCATCCCGATTGATGATTTTACCGTGTATTTGACTGAGACTTATTTTTTTTCATCATGAATTGGGTTGAATGCCATATTTGGGCTTAGTGCCATTTATTTGAACATTTCGGGGCTATTTACTGATATTTTCCTCACTATTTTGATTTAATACTTGAACTCAGTCATGATAATTTCCATTGTTCTACTATTCAGCCACTCTTTCTCAGTTTTGAAAACTTAAATAATGTTTTAAATGATGCTTGAGCTGAAAATGATGTTTTTACTATTGCCCGAGAGGCTTGTGATGATTTTTGGACTGAATAAGGCTGAGGACCTATGTTGTGAGGAACAGTGATACCAATATGAGGCCGAGGGCCTGAGTTACACATATACTCCATGAGGTGGCTTGATTTATATGAGGCCGAGGGCCTAGATTTGATGCCACGAGATGGCTTAATGTTGCGCTTGGGCCGTAAAGGGCCCCTCCCGGAGTCTGCACACCCCCAGTGAGCGCGGGTACCCATTGTATTGTGAGATTGAGCACGAGGGGCAAACTTCTATGTGTTTACCTTATCTTATTTGTCTGTCAATTACCTGTTTATCTATTGTAGAAGTATTTTATGCTATTCGTTCATTAGTTTTCTGCTTGCAAATGTCTTAATTAACTGCTTCATTATATAATACCTCGTGCATGCATGTTTTCTTACTTTCAGTCATTATTTATTTTTATTACTCACTGAGTCGGAGCACTCACATTAGGCCCTGCACCATGTGTGCATATTCAGGCATTGTTGGTTCTGCTCCGGGGTGCTAATTCCTCCAGTTCAGGTGGTGTTTCGGAGACTACGAGGTAGTTGTTAGCGTTCACAGCCCCCGTGCCTCCCTTATCTTATTACTTTCTACGTCCTTCAAACAGTTGTATCAGATACTGTATTTAGTAGACTTGTGTTATTACTTATAGATGCTCATGACTTGTAACACCCCGGTTAGGACTGTGCATGATGGTTTCCGCATTTGTTTAACCGTATTTGCTCTATTTCATGTTATTAAACCATGTTTAAACTATCATTATGTTATTTAACTGTTTAAAATGAGATTTGGTTCATTTGGCTGGTCTTGTCTTCCCGAGAGGCACCATCAGGATCGGGTTCGGCGTTAGGGTCCTGACAATAAAACTGTTACTTAAGAATAATGATGCCATCAAATACATCATACATATTCAGTTAAATACGTATGTTAATTACAACTAAATAGTAATGTTAAAATATATCTGAATACAATTAAATACAACAGATGTAAAAGATACATACATAAATGTAATGTAAGACAAGTTTGTGCAAGCTTAATTTGTGAATTATACAAATTGACAAACCAATACTAAAGAAATAAATTATAGTGGAGTTGCAAGGGGTAAAACTTATGTTATCCCATAGTTTACCGTCAAACGATAGAAGGTAAAACATGTTTGAGTTGACTTGATCAACTCCAAAATTCAATTCTATATGAAGTCTTGACTTGTTCTTCTAGTAATGGTATTCCAAATTACTTCTACATGTATGATATAAGAAAATATTATATCCATTTTTAAAAATATAAATACTTAATAGACATATCGGGGAAAAACTCACATCTATTCATGTCTAGCGAGAAGACCATCACGAACCCATTTGTCGCATTCCTTAATGATTAATATAGGATGTGGCCCCGTTATTGAATCATTGTCAAAGGGGTGTCTTTTTTCAAAAAAGGGGGTCAACTTTACTGAGGTACCTGTTGTTCATTGAATTCGTGAATAGAGACTTTTAATTATAAAAACCATGGGGAAGTAGATCATTAGTTTATAAAATACTAACCTGCGGAGTCGAAGTTAGACTCGTAAGGCGAAGAATACCATCTACTTTATCACCGATTCCTATGAAATGGTACTGGGGTTAATTCAACTGACTGGGAAGAAACTTGTCGTCCATCTCAAATTGAGATACATAGTAATCTGTAGATATACCCTCTTGACTTGTAGGTGGTATGCTGCACGACACCTCTGATGTAGTATTCGCCTCCACTCTTGACTCCACACAAAGAGCATTAACCACTGTCTTCTATTAGACGTATGCATCATTGTTAGTGTAGTAACTAACTATATGAATACAGTTAAGAAATTGAATTTGGTAAGGGAAAACTTAGTTAAATACATCATACAAATTCAGAATAACAAATCTGAATACATTAAAATACGACTGAATACATTTAAATACAACAGTTATTTCCAACTACATATTAATGTTAAAATACATCTGAATATATTTAAATACATGTTGTTATTCAAGACTAATGAGGAAATTAAATACATAGCACTGATATACATCTTTTAGTTACAATTACTGAGAACTTTTAAAATACATCTGAATATATTAAAATACTGCAGTTATGTAAGAATAATGATGCCATTTAAATATATCTGAATACAATAAAATACAGCTTAAATGTATACAAGTATCATCTTGTAATATATATGAATACATGTAGATATAACATGCGAAGAGCACAATAAACAACAACAACAACAACAACAACTGCCCAGTATAGTCCCACAAGGTGGTGTCTGGGGAGGGTAATACGTACATAAGTCTTACCCCTACCCGAAAGGGCAGAGAGACTGTTTCCAATCGACCCTCGGCTCAGGAAAAGGAGAAGGAAAACAAAACAAAAACAACAGAGCATTAGAAACTCCAGCAGAAATCACATAAATAATTATCTAAACATAAACCATAGATAAAATGGCATGCAATAATATCGACCAGTAACTAGCATGAGAGGTCACATTACAATACACAGATCATCTATGGAGAGCCCTACCAAACTGCTCCCCCGGCCCCGGGACAGAATTATGAAAAATTCTAGAAGCCCCTATCCTACAACCCTGATACTAGACCTCCATACTTTCCTATCAAGGGCCATATCCTTGGAAATCCGCAATCTAGCGATGTCTGGCCTAATAACCTCTCGCCAATACCTCTTGGGCCTCCCTCTGCCTCGAATCGCACCAACCACCGCCAGCCGCTCACAACTCCTTACCGGGGCATCGGGGCATCGGGGCTTCTCCTTCGCACATGCCCGAACCACCCAAGCCTCGCTTCCTGCATCTTCTCATCTACTGGGGCCACCCCCACCTTCTCCCCAATAACCTCATTCCTAATCTTATCTAACCTGGTGAGCCCGCATATCCACCTGAGCATCCTCATCTCCACAACCTTCATTCTCTGGACATGGGAGTTCTTCACCGGCCAGCACTCCGCCCCATACAACATGGCAGGTCTAACCACAACTCTATAAAACTTCCCCTTGAGTTTCTGTGGACCTTTCTTGTCATACAAGACTCCTGATGTAAGCCTCTATTTCGACCACGCCGCCTCTATACGGTAAGTGACATCCCCGTCGATCTCTCCGTCCCCCTGAATCACCGACCCAAGATATCTAAAACTATCCCTTTTAGCGATGACCTGAGATCCAAGCTTGACGTACCTGCCTACTTCGCTCGGCTGAGTGCTAAACTTGCACTCCAGGTACTCTATCTTAGACCTGCTTAGTTTGAAACCCTTAGACTCGAGAGTCTGTCTCCAGACCTCCAACCTCTTGTTAACACCAACCCTCGTCTTATCTATCAGAACTATGTCATCAACAAATAGCATACACCATGGCACATCCCCTTAAATATGACATGTTATAGCATCCATCACCAAAGCAAATAAGAGGGGGATAAGTGCAGATCCTTGGTGAAGCCCCATTACCACCGGAAAATGGTCAGAGTCGCCACCCACCATCCTAACCCTAGCCTTAGCTCCATCGTATATGTCCTTGATCACTCTGATTTAGGCTTCCGGTACGCTCTTCGCCTCTAGACACCTCCAAAGCACCTCCCTTGGGACCTTGTCATACGCCTTCTCCAAGTCGATAAACACCATGTGCAGGTCCTTCTTCTTATCCCTGAAGTGTTCCACCAATCTTCTGACAAGGTGGATAGCTTCTGTAGTGGAGCGGCCCGGCACGAAATTGAATTGGTTCACAATAATAATGTAGAAATAAAGTCAGGAAAATATAAATGCATATAGAATTAAGATTTTTAAATATACTGAATTATTCTATATATACTTGTATTTCACAATGTTACAAAATTGTTTTATATATGATTAATCTGAATAATAGCAAACAGGAGATATAAACATATGCTAAAGATGTTAAGAATGTTAAACCTCAACATTATCCCCGACAACTGTGTCAGTCTGTCTGTGTCCTTTTGGAATATCTTGCAAGTTAGCATCATATGGCATTTCAATACCATCATCACGTTTCCCTGTGATTTTCTTTTTCTCGTGTAAGCTTTCTTTTTGCTGATTGTCTTGAAGATGGTCAGAAAGCATCTTAAAGTTATCATTTATTAATGATATCAGTGGATTGAACTCACTCACAACCTTAGCAAGAAAGAAATAATTAGAAACGTGCGCCAAAATTATATGAATGTTAAGCACTAAACAGTAATATGTTATGTGTGGATAAAAACTCACATATTCTTTGACAGAATTTAGGTCTTTCCTCAAAGAAGATACTCCATCATTTTAGGAATCTGCCTGCTGATTGTGATGCAAACATTTAGTGCAATTTCAGATACACCAATAGGAGGAATCTTGGATTGATTCTTTATATTTGAGGTATGAATAACGTGTTCCTTGCGCTTTTATGGGGCGGTGATGAAGATGACCAACACTTGCAGCATGTTTCTTCTTACATTGAAGATCATGTGTAGGAGAAAAGTCATCTGAGTCCTCTGTCGACTTGTCTAAATGAGTAGGAATAGGATTGTTCTCAATAGCAATGCCTACTAGAGGAATCTGAATAACGGCAAGCTCTATATCGGTTGGATGGATGTCCTTGTAATTAATCTGAAAAACGAAATACAATCAAAGTCTTACTACTAATGGATGTATGCAAATCTGGAATCAAACTGTAATTTGTATTCAAATGAAGGCAGCTGTAAAGTTTAGTAAATTCTATGCAACTGTATGAAGCAGTAATAATGAAGGCAGTAGCAACTCTATTCAACTGTATCCATCTATATGAAGCAATAACTGTATGCAAATGTATGCAGCATTAATGATTAGTAAATTGTAAACTAGCCACTATATAAATTGTATATTACCATGTTTCCCTTGTTAATGAACTGTTGTTCATTAGATAAGTAAAGTTTCGCTGATTTTCGGTGTTTCTCCGATTGAGTATTCTGGGGACCACGTTATCAACTTGGAGTGCAATTTTGGGATCAACATTTGAACAGCACTCATAAAACCACACTTGCGTAGCTAGGGGCATCCCAACTATCCTGTAGTACTTCTTCTGATCATCCATCTTCTTGCTAATATATTTTGTCAGTGTTTCAAATGCTTTTAAACCCCATGGATATTTAGAATATCGCCCACTCTCTACCAAGTTAAAATATAGCCTTGGGATGGTTGTGCTATTCTTCTCGGATGAAAAAATAAAGGTGTGTATGAAATACAACAAAGCTATCTTCAAGGCATCACCATCGTTGTCGTGACCCCAGTTCTTGTCAGCAAAGCATTTCATCAAATGTTTCTTTTTGAAAAGATTGGCCCCTCCAAAGTAAGTCTCAATAAGCCGGTTAGGAACCTTTTCACTGAACTCAAAATCAGCATCGTTACCAACACATTTGAGGCCAGTCACAAGCGCAAACTCCCTTATCGAGAAATATAACGAAGTACCATTGATGTGTATTGCAAATACATTATTAGGACTTCCTTCTAATTGGAGATCCATGAAGCATCTGAAGAGTTGATGTTGGACTTTACAACGCTTCATTTGAAAGGAACTCCCAAAACAAGTATTACCCAGTTGTTTGTACTGCCCTGGAGTAAGATTTTCTTTTAGCTCGGAGACTATGTCAGTGTTAGTATATACACTAATATGTGGTGCAAATATAGGCTATTGTTTCACAAACAGCTTATTTCCATGTATTTAACAAGAATAAATACATATAAATACAACTGAATACAAACACATATTTCATAGTACAACTGACATAAATACATATTAATACAACTAAATATACTAACAAGAATAAATACATATAAATACAACTGAAAACAACACATATTTCATAGTACAACTGACATGAATACATATAACTGACAAGAATAAATACTTATAAATACAACACATATTTCATAGTTGTCACGACCCGGACTCAGTCGTGATAGCGCCTAACCCTAAAGCTAGGCAAGCCTGACCAACAGTCGCTCCCAATTCAACAATAAATCTCAAAAACCGACAATTTAAGGAGAATAAAATAGTTTTAGAATAATAATCTAATATTTATAGAAGAATAATACTGAGAAATACGGAGTCTGATAAAACACTCCCAATAGATCTGGGGTCACGAGTCTAGAGCCTCTAAAACAAACTGGATAACAATATTTGAACGAAAATACACAAGTCTGGAATGTATATATAAATAAAACTGAAATAGAAAGAGTAGTCAGGTCCTGCGAACGTCAAGCAGCTACCTCAACAACTCTGATAAGCTCTAGAAAACAAAGACTGCTCAGCTAAGCCTCTGGTGCACCGGAATCTGCACACAAGGTGTAGGGAGTAGGGTGAGTACTACCAACTCAGTGAGTAATAAGCATATAAAATGTCTGAAGATAAGAAATCCACGAAATGCCACAAAGAAAAGCTAAAACTAACAGTCCGACACCTTACTACAAACCAACAGCAAAACAACTTTAAATATAACAGTCAAGTAAAATGTGAGGATGCAATGCAATGCACATGAACACGCTGTGGCGTACAGCCTGATCCATTTAACGTCGACGGCACTCACTAGGGGTATGTATAGACTCTGGAGGGGATCCTTCAGCCCAAGCGCAATGTAATCATAACATTCGCTGCGGCGTGCAGCCCGATCCATACTCAGTCCACAATATGCATATGAGTCACGTAACAGATTCAATTAATTTCCCAATTTCCAATTTATTAAGAAGAATATACTTTAGATATTTAACTTCAGGAAAAGTGACTTAGCATTTCATAACAGTGATTAAACACAGGACTGAGATCAATGATTATACAAAGCATGCTATCACAATGATATTCATCCTCTAAGGATGCTACAGATCGGCACAAGGCCCCAAACACGGCAATAAGCCCAGATATATTCAATACAGGGTGCGTATCAGTCGCCAATATAGAAACATTCTTGTTCGGGATGGACCAAGTCACAATCCCCAGTCATAACTAATCCCGCACCTGCCATGGGGTACGAGTCACGCCCTACAATAGCGTCATAATGTGATAAGCCGGGGTTTCAAACCCTCAGTCCATCATATACACCAACTACTCACCTTTAACCGGCCGTAGACTGGTCCACAATGCCTTTTCCTTTCGTATCGACCTCCTCGTGCGTCGAATCTAGTAAAAATCACAACGAATACATAAATATGGGTTGAATAAACATAACCCAATCAAAAATACTCGAAAAGTACTAAAATTCATGAAGTTGGTAAAACCCGAGCCCCTGGCCACTTCTCAAAAAATTATGAAATTCACATCTTCGGAATCCTCGTCTCACCATGAGTCCGTACGTATAAAATACACAAGAATCGGAGTCCATTTGGCCCTTCAAATCATCAAATTTAGACTCTCTTAGGCTTCAAGCCCTAACCTCCATTTTTACCCTTTGATTCCTTTAATTTTCAGTGTTTAATCCTTGTTTTTATACCATAACAACATTATTTGAGGCCACAACTTCATACCTGATGGAATCTCCTTCGAAAACTCTCCAAATCGCCTAAAATCACCTCTTCCCGAAGTCCCAAAATATTTTTTTAACTTCTGAAATTCGAAACCACTGTTTCATTAAACCGTTCTGAGATTTTCACTTCTGCGGTCCCGCTACCGCTTTTGCGGGACCGCTTCTGGAGCCATTAGACCGCTTCTGTGGTTTCACTTAAACCCATTGGGGCCGCTTCTACGGTCTTAAACCGCTTTTGCAGTCGCCACCTCTGCGATCCCCTTGACCGCTTCTGCGGTTTCTGCAAAATCCCAGGACCGCCTCTGCGGTCGCTTACCGCTTCTGCGGTGTCCGCTTTTGCGGAAATTCTTTCGTTTTTTCGGAAAATGCTAGCCCCTCTCTTGGACCGCTTTTGCGATCAATCAGCCGCATCTGCGGAACCGCTCCTACGGTCCTTTTTTCGCAGATGCGGAAATACCAGGAGCTTCAAATAACAGACCTGCTGCAAACTTCAAAAATTCCCGTTTCATCATCCGAAATCACCCTGAGGCCCTCGGGACCTCAAATAAATGCACAGATATGTTCTATTACTTCATTCAAACTTGCTCGTAACATAAAAACACTATCATAAATACCAAAATCATCGAATTATCACGGATTCAAGCCTAAGTTAAACTAAAACATCCGAAACTTGCATTTGATCTAAAACACGAACTAAACACCTCCGAATGATCTGAAACTTTGCACGCATATCCAAAATCACCTAACGGAGCTACTGCAACTCTCGAAAATCCATTCTGACCCTCGGATCAAAATCTCACCTACCATCCGGAATTCACCAAAATCCAACCTTAGCCAATTCAAGCCTAATTCTACACCAGACCTCCAACTTCAATTCCGATTGCGCTCCTAAGTCACAAATCATCCCCCGAAACTAGTCGAATCATCGGAAATCCATTCGGAGCCTTCTAACTCATAAGTAACATTCGGTTGACTTTTCCAAACTAACCTTCTCATAAAGAGACTTATTGTCTCATTTCTAACCGAACTCTATCCGAATTACTTCAAATTCTTCAAACACATATAATGAAACATATAGAAGCATAAAATGGGGAAAACAGGGCGGTAACTCCCGTAACAACGGGTCGGGTCCTTACATCCTCCCCAACTTAAACAAACGCTCGTCCTCGAGCGGGTCAAGAAACATACCCGGAGTCTCAAACAAGTGAGGATATCTGCTCCGCATCTCCTACTCGGTCTCCCAAGTGGCTTCCTCCACGGGCCTACCTCTCCATTGTACCTTCACCGAAGCTATGTCCTTAGATCTCAACTTTCGAACCTGACGACCCAAAATAGCCACCGGATCCACTTCGTAGGTCAAGTCCTCATCCAACTAGATCGTGCTGAAGTCTAATACATGAGACGGGTCCCCAACATTTGGAGCATAGAAACATGGAACACCGGATGGACTCCCGATAAGCTAGGTGGCAAAGAAAGCATATATGCCACCTCCCCAATCTTCCTAAGTATCTCAAAAGGTCCAATGAACCGTGGACTCAGCTTCCCTTTCTTTCCAAACCTCATAACGCCTTTCATATGTGAAACCTTCAACAAGACCTTCTCGCCCACTGCATAAGATACATCTCGAACCTTCCGGTCCGCATAGCTATTCTGACACGACTGAGCTGTACGAAGTCTCTCCTGGATCACTTTCACCTTCTCTAAGTCATCCTGAACTAACTTTGTCCCTAATAATCTAGCCTCGCCGAGATCAAACCAACCAACCGAAGATCTACACCGTCTCCCATATAAGGCTTCATACGGCGCCATCTGAATGCTGGATTGATAGCTGTTGTTGTAAGCAAACTCTGCAGGAGACAAGTAATCAGCCGAAGAACTTCAAAAATCAATAACACAGGCACACAATATGTCCTCTAATATCTGAATGGTACGCTCGGACTGCCTGTCTGTCTGAGGATGAAACGATGTGCTCAACTCTACTTGTGAACCCAACTCTCGCTGAAAAGTCCTCCAGAACTGAGAGTTAAACTGAGTACCCCTATCTGATATAATAGAAACTGGGACCCCATGCAATCGTACAATCTCCCAGATAAAAATCTCCGCTAATCGCTCCGAAGAATAGGTGGTACACACAGGAATGAAGTGTGCGGACTGGTTTAGCCTATCCACAATCACCCAAACTGAATCAAACTTCCTCGTTGTCCGAGGGAGACCACTCACAAAGTCCATAGTAATCCGCTCCCATTTCCACTCGGGAATATCTATACGCTGAAGCACACCACCGGGCCTCTGATGCTCATACTTGACCTGTTGACAGTTGAGGCACCAAGCTACATGACTCACAATATCCTTCTTCATCCTTCTCCACCAGTAATGATGTCTCAAATCCTGGTACATCTTCGCGGCACCTGGATGGATAGAATACCGCGAGCTATGGGCCTCCTCCAATATC
>MU680150.1:2867-15906 GCA_026770625.1 Nicotiana glauca | reverse complement strand
CGCTTCTCGAAAAATTACAAAATTAACATCTACGGATTCCTTATCTCGCCACGAGTCCGTACATACCAAGAACACCCAAATCGGACCATAAATGGCCCCTGAAATCCCAAATTTAGAATTTTTACTTCAAGCCCTAATTTCATATGATTTGGCTATGTTATTTCATGAATTTCAAGGATGAATCTTCAATAAAATCATGTATTTACCTCATAAAACTTACCTCCAACGATTCCCAGTTGAAACCCCTTCAATTCCCGTCCAAAAACTCCCAAAGCTTGCAAAAAAATGGTGAGAAATGGGTTTGGTTCACGGATGAAATGTTTATAAACTTTCTGCCCAGCCCCTGGAAATCCTTCATCGCGTTCGCGACCTCACCCACGCGAACGCGAAGACCAAAATTCACTGGGCCCTCTGTTACTCTTCGTGAACGCGAATCCCGTCTCGCGAACGCGATGCTTCAGCTGACTCCCCTACGCGAATGCGGCTAGTGCCTCGCGAACGTGAAGGCCAAAAACTCATGAGCCTCAATTCCTTATACGCGTTCGCGTCTCATCCCTCGCGAACGCGATGCTCACCCATCTATCCCTCCGCGAACGCGGAATCATACCTCGCAAACGCGATGACAAATCACTGAATGCCTACGCGAACGCGGCCAAGACCACGCGAACGCAAAGGATTAATTTTTCCTGCACTGTTTCTGCAATTTTCTACAGAAATTCATAAGTCCAAACTTCCCAGAAAAATCATCCGAAATTACCCCGAGGCCCCCGGGACCTCAACCAAAAACACCGACGCATCCCATAACATCATACAAACTTGTTCCAATCATCAAAACAAGTCAAACAACACGAAAATCATCAATTCACCATAGATTCAAGCCTACGTTTATCAAATTCTTCCGAAACTCACATTCGATCAAAAACCCGACCAAACGACGTTCGAATGACCTGAAAATTTGCAGACATATCCAAAATCACCTGACGAAGCTACTGCAACTCTCAGAATTCCATTTTGACCCTCGGATCAAAATCTCACCTATCAGCCGGAATTCGCAAAAATTCCAACTTCGCCAATTCAAGCCTAATTCTATACCGGACCTCCAAATTTGATTCGCACTCCTAAGTCACAAATCATCCCCCGAAGCTAACCGAACCACCAGAATTCACATCCGATCCCTCTAACCACATAGTCAACTTCCGATTGACTTTTCTAAAATAAGCTTTCTTCTAAGAGGCTATGTGCCTTATTTTCGACCAAAATCAATTCAATTACACCCGATCGACTCTAATATTGATATTAAAACATGAAGCAACACAATAAGGGGGAAACAAGGTGGTAACTCACGTGATGGCGGGCCAGGTCATCACATCGGACCTAGACCTGTGATTTGATGCTCCCGGAGGGTCCGTAGAAAAATATGGGACTTGGGCATATGCCCGGAATCGAATATCGAGGTCCCAAGTCCGAGAAATGAATTTTTGTGTGAAATTATTTTCTGTAAATAACTAAAAAAATTGGAAATGGAATTTGATTAGAAGACTATGGTATCGTGCCCGTATTTTGGTTTCGGCGCCCGGTACAAGTCTTATATATGATTTAAGCACTTTCTGTCATATTTGGTTGAAAATGGACGTCGTTTGACGTGTTTCGGACTCAAAGTGGGAATTTGATGTTTTATAAAAATTTGGAAGAAATCATGAGTTTTGAGGCTTGATTCAATGTATATGATGTTATTTTGGTGATTTGATCGTGCGACTAAGTCTGTAGGAAGTTTTTGAGGTTGTGTCATATTTGGTTTGGAGCTCCGAGGGCTCGGGTAAGTTTTGGATAGGTGTTGGAGTGCATTTTGAACTTGGAAAAAAAATCTGGTCTTCAATTCTGGTATCTTCGCATTTGCGACCAGGAGGTTCGCAAATGCGATGCTGGGCTTTTCGCAAATGCGATGTTTCAATGGCAAATGCGAAACCCTCCCATTTGGCCTGAGTTCGCAAATGCGAACATTTTTCTCGCATTTCCCATACCTGCTGGGTTCGAAATTGTGAACCCAACTTCGCAAATTCCATATCGGAGACCCAGCTATTTTTATACTTAACCGATTTTGAACTTTATTTTTCACATTTTCTCAAACACAAACACCTATAGGCGATTTTCCAAGAAATCGTTCTTTTCCAAATCAATTGTAAGTTAATTTCTACTCAATTACTTCAATCATTAACATTATTTAACATGTTTTCAACTTAAAATCAAGGATTTTCATGCGTGAAATTGGGGGTTTTGGGTAGAACTTATGTTTTTCTAAAATTGGGGATTTGGACCTCAATTTGAGGTCCGATTTCAAAATAAATTACATATTTGGGTTCGTGGGGGAATGGGTAACCGTTTTTTGGTTCAAACCTCGGGTTTTGACCACGTTGGCTTGAGGGGCATTTTGGTTATTGTACCTAAATTCACGTCTTAGCTTGAATTAAATAGTAGAATTAGTTGCTTGAGATGTTATTTACAATGTGTGATTGAATTGAATAGATTTTGGCCATTTGGAGTCGAGTACTCGTGGTAAGAACGTGGTTGCTAGTTGATTTTAGCCGGTTCGAGGTAAGTATCTTGCCTAACCTTGTGTGGGGGACTTCCCCTTAGGATTTGAGTCTTCTTTGTTGATTCGTATTCCTTGTACGCGAGGTGACGAGTGCATGCACGAATTTATTTGTGGAAAGATTGTCCCTTTTTTGGTTCTTAGATCCTTGAAATTACCTAATATGAAGTTGTTCTTGATACGATTGAGTTCCCTGCTATTAGTTTCACCTCTACATGTCTTACTTGGAATTTATTTGCCCTTTTTGGTGTATTCTTATTGCCTAATTGACTGTTACATTGTTAAACTGTAGACATTTACCCTTCTATAGTCATATTATCATCCCTAACGGCTTGTCTTTATTTTGGGAAGCATTATTTCTATCTCTCATGTAATTAATTTGTCTTCGTTGGAAAGAAGTTAGATATCCCACGTTTAGTTGGTATTTCCTTAATTGTAATTATTTGATTCATGTTAACTTCCTTATTGTTGAACTGAGTACTATGGAATCATTGTTTCGTACTGTTTCTTACTTGTTGAGTTATTCTTATTGATCTTGGTATTTCTATGTTACGGTTATTCCTTGTGAGTTAGTTGTACCGTCTTTTGGTGAACGGAAATACCTAAGTTGATTCCCTTGCTTTGTTCTAGTATATAATATCATTTATTGTGATGCACGAGGTTTTTGCCGTGTGGTTATTGATATTGTGATGCACGAGGTTTCTGCCGTGCGGTTATTGATATTGTTGATGCACGAGGTTTCTGCCATGCGATTATTGATATTGTTGATGCACGAGGTTTCTGCCATACGGTTATTGGTGTTGTAATGCACGGGGTTTATGCCATGTGACTGTTGTTGAGGGGTTGCACGAGGTCTTTGCCGTGATACTATGGCTATTGATATAATTGCAGATACGGCGTAATAAGGCGGGTTATGTTCGTATGTTTATATGTAGGTTGCGCATGTGGCGAAATACAGTGGGAATATTATGATGCACGTGTGGCGAAATAAGCCGGTACTTAGGAGTCACATATCACAAGCCGGTTTATTAGAGTCTTGTGGATCGGTACAGAGACGTCTATACTTATCTGCGAGAGGCTATGTAACCATTAGGAAAATTCCACTTCATTTGATTTCCCTGTCGTGCGAGATTTTTGACATCCACAATCCTTAACCTTTGTCTTCTACTCTCTCACAGATGGTGAGGACACGTGCTACCCGAGGTGATAAGGCAGCCACGCCCCTTGCTGTAGCCGTCGGAGGTTGGGGTTGGGATAGAGTTTAAGGACGCCCACGTGGTGCAGCGAGAGCACCTGCGAGAGTGGCCGCTGAGGTACCACCAGCAGATCCAACCGAAGTCTAGTCACCTGACACGCCTACTACTACTACTACTACTCCAGCCCTTTAGGAGACTTTGGCACAGTTCATGAGTGTTTACACCACTTTGGCTCAGGCAGGATTGCTTCCCCTTGCTGCAGCCACACCCCAGGCTGGGGGAGAAGCACAGACTCCCGCTGCCCGCACTCCGAAGCAATGAGTGCATGTTGAGCAGGTCCCTAAGATTATTCCTGCACTGCTTGTAGCAGCAGTTCAACCCGAGATCATGGCAGCGGCTTCCGAGTAGGAGCAGATGAGACTAGAGAGGTTCAAGAAGTATGATTCTCCGACATTTAGTGGATTAGCATCGGATAATGCCTTGCGGTTTCTTGATGAGTGTTACTGCATTCTCCGTACTATGTGTATCTCTTGATCGAGCGGGGTTTCTTTCACTACTTTCCAGCTTCGAAGAGCCGCCTATGATTGGTGGTGCACCTATCAGTTAGACAGCCCAGACGAGTAGCTTTACTGACTTCGGCCCAATTTCAAATATGTTTCTGAGAGATTTTTATCCTCAGAGCCTCAGGGATGCATGGCATGCAGAGTTTGAGCATTTGCGCCAGGGTGCTATGACCATCTCGAAGTATGTTGTCTGTTACACTAGTTTGACTAGACATGCCCCAGCCTTGGTTTTTACTGTTCGGGAGAAAGTTCACCAGTTCATTGAGGGGCTTATTCCAAGCATCAGGTCCAATATGGCTCGCGAGTTGGAGATGGATATCTCATATCAGCAGGTGGTGAACATTGCTAGGTGGATAGAGGGTATGCATGCCAGAGAGAGGGAGAGCAGGCACGGTAATGAGAGAGAGAGCAGATGAGAGCAGGAGAGAGAGTTTGAGAAGGCGAGGAGGCCTCGTAGATCGGGGAGGTATACTGGTCCTTATTTTGGAGGCAGGGTACGTCATGGAAGAGGTTTTGCAGGTCAGCCAATTCAGTTCGCGCTTCAGGTTCTACATGGTGACTAAAGTGTTCATGTGTCTCGGATTACCCGTGCCGCACAGTTCCCACCGCCTCGTCAGCAGAGAGGGTTCTTTGAGTTCAGAGATACTAGCCACATGGTGAGAGATTGTCCCAGACTTCGGATCGACGTGTCATGGCGAGGTATTCAGGCAGGTAGAGGGCGCCCAAGAGAGGGAGGCTCGGCTTGTTGATGTGTTTCATATAGTAGGTTTGAGGCTGGTGCACCAGCTAATGTCATTCAGGTACGAATTCAATTTGTTAAAGAGGGCACTATCTGTAGTTCATCACAGTTCTGCTTATCGGGGTGAGTTCCCTAATATGTTGTTCCATTGTGGGTGCATTTCATAACTGTACTCTGTTTACGTGATTAATTTGTTAGGAGGTTCTATGAGTGATAATTGTGTCTATTGTCTGTTTCTAGCTGTTGTCGACAGTTATGAGACTAGTAGTAAATTCTTATTGTCCGTTTAGATATGTTTGAGGTGATTTCGGAGTATCCTTGGTTACGAGCTATGATTTCTATGCTCCACCAGCATGGGAGCCAGTCTGTGTTGTGAGAGGTAGACGGAATTAATCTGGGTTGATGTGTACCCTACTTGTGATTTAGTGTTGAGGGCGGGACCCTCGTGACTTCAGGTGATTTGGTATACTGAGATCGGGCTGTGTACTACGGTGAGGGTTATATCAGTATAAGATCCTTGTGAGTCTTTTATATGTTTCATTCCTTCTTGTTAGATGTTTGTAGATTAGTGTTTTAGAAAATTTTTGCTAGTTTGACTTGTTTGATAGTTCCCTTATGTGTTATTTTCCCTTCCCATATTCAACCATTTTCGTTCCATGCTTCTTGAGTTCTAGTTTGTGGGGTGTGTGCCTGTTGGTGTTAGCTGGGATTTGGTTATTTGGATGGTTTGAGCCGGGAGAGGCTCGGTTGTTGGGTACCGATTTGGTTTAGGAGGCCTTGGACAAGGTCAAGATCATTCAGGATAGGCTTCTTCAGTTCTGTCTAGGCAAAAGAGTTATGAAGACCGCATGGTTCAAGATGTGGCTTTTATGGTTGGTGAGCGGGTATTGCTTCGAGTGTCGCCTATGAAAGGTGTGATGAGATATGGAAAGAAGGGCAAGCTTAGCCCCATGTTCATTGGTCCGTTTGAGATTCTGGATCCAGTGGGAGAGGTGACTTATAGACTTGCATTGCTGCCTAGCTTACCAGTCGTGCATCCAGTTTTTCATGTATCCATGTTTCAGAGGTATCACGGCGACCCAGCCGATGTGTTAGATACCAGCATTGTCCAGTTGGACAAGGACTTATCTTATGAGGAGGAGCCGGTAGCTATTATAGACAGGCAGGTTCGTCAGTTGAGGTCCAAGAGTTTTCCTTCTGTTCGTGCCCAGTGGAGAGGTCAGCCTTCTGAGGCATCGACCCAGGAGTCCGATTCTGACATGCGGAGCCGTTATCCTTATCTTTTTCCCGACTTAGGTACTTCTTTCTTTTGTCCGTTCGTGGACGAACGGTTGTTTTAGTGGTGGAGGATGTGACGACACAAAGGGGTCATCATATATTTTCTTAAATATTCTATACTTCCCAGGCCTTGAAAACCTCATCTGGGTTGCCTTGATTTGCATGCGCAGTCCGGACACGTAGCTGGAAAACTTAGATATGAATTCTGTGTGAAAAATGCTAAATTTTGATATTAAGTTGAATAAATATGACTCCGGTCAACATTTTGGGTAAACAGACCCGGACCTATGATTTGACGGTCTCGGAGGGTCCATAGGAAAATATAGGACTTGGGCGTATGCCCGAAATCGAATATCAAGGTCCCAAGTCCGAGAAATGAATTTTTGTGTGAAATTGTTTTCTGAAAATAACTAAGGAAATTGGAAATGAAATTTGATTAGAAGACAATGGTATCGAGCCCGTATTTTGGTTCCAGCACCTGGTACAACTCTTATATATGATTTAAGCACTTTCTGCAAAGTTTGGTTGAAAATGGACGTCGTTTGACGTGTTTCCGACTCAAAGTGGGAATTTGATGTTTTAAAAAAATTTGGAAGAAATCATGAGTTTTGAGGCTCGGGTGAATTTTGGATAGGTGTCGGAGTGCATTTTGAACTTGGAAAAAAAATTTGGTCTTCAATTCTGGTATCTTCGCATTTGCGAAGACAGTTCTCGCAAATGCGAGCTCGCAAATGTGAGCCTTTGATCGCAAATGCGAGGGAGGGGGAACTGTGCTTAGTTCGCAAATGCGACCAGGAGGTTCGCAAATGCGATGCTGGGCTTTTCGCAAATACGATGTTTTCAGTCGCAAATGCGAAACCCTCCCATTTGGCCTGAGTTCGCAAATGCGAACATTTTTCTCGCATTTCCCATACCTGCTGGATTCGCAATTGCGAACCCAATTTCGCAAATTCCACATCTGAGACCCAGTTATTTTTATACCTAACCGATTTTGAACTTCATTTTTCACATTTTCTCAAACACAAACACCAATAGGAAATTTTCCAAGAAATATTTCTTCTCCAAATCAATTCTAAGTTAATTTCTACTCAATTCCTTCAATCATTAACATCATTTAACATGTTTTCAACTTAAAATCAAGGATTTTCATGGGTGAAATTGGTGGTTTTGGGTAGAACTTAGGTTTTTCTAAAATTAGGGATTTAGACCTCAATTTGAGCTCCCATTTCAAAATAAATTATATATTTGGGTTCGTGGGGGAATGAGTAATTGGGTTTTGGCTCGAACCTCGGGTTTTGACCACGTTGGCCTGAGGGGCGTTTTGGTTATTGTACCTAAATTCGTGTCTTAGCTTGAATTAAATAGTAAAATTAATTGCTTCAGATGTTATTTACAATATGTGATTGAATTGAATAGATTTGGGACATTTGGAGTCGAGTACTCGTGGCAAGAATGTGGTTGCTAGTTGATTTTAGCCGGTTCGAGGTAAGTATCTTGCCTAACCTTGTGTGGGGGACTTCCCCTTAGGATTTGAGTCTTATTTGTTGATTTGTATTCCTTGTACGCGAGGTGATAAGTGTGTGCTCAGATTTATTTGTGGAAAGATTGTCCCATTTTGGTTCTTAGATCCTTGAAATTACCTAATATGGAGTTGTTCTTGATACGATTGAGTTCCTTGCTATTAGTTTCACCTCTACATGTCCTACTTGGAATTTATTTTCCCTTTTTGGTGTATTCATATTGCATAATTTACTGTTACTTGTTAAACTGTAGACATTTACCCTTCTATAGTCACATTATCATCCCTAACTGCTTGTCTTTATTGTGGGAAGCATTATTTCTATCTCTCATGTAATTAATTGGTCTTCATTGGAAAGAAGTTAGATATCCCACGTTTAGTTGGTATTTCCTTAATTGTAATTATTTGATTCATGTTAACTTCCTTGTTGTTCAACTGAGTATTATGGGATCGTATTTTCATACTATTTCTCCCTTGTTGAGTTATTCTTATTGTGCTTGGTATTTCTCTGCTATGGTTATTCCTTGTGAGTTAGTTGTACCGTCTTTCGGTAAACGAAAATACCTGAGTTGATTCCCTTGCTTTTTTCCGGTGTATATTGTCATTTATTTTGATGCACGAGGTTTCTACCGTGCGGTTATTGATATTGTGATGCACGAGATTCCTACCGTGCGTCTATTAATATTGTTGATGCACGAGGTTTCTACCGTGCGGTTATTGATATTCTTGATGCACGAGGTTTCTGCCGTGCGGTTATTGGTGTTGTGATGCACGAGGTTTCTGCCGTGTGACTGTTGTTGAGGGGTTGCACGAGGTCTTTGCCGTGCTACTATGGCTATTGATATAATTGCACATGCGGCGTAATAAGGCGGGTTATGTTCGTATGTTTACATGTGGGTTGCGCATGTGGCGAAGTAACGTGAGAATATTATGATGTATGTGTGGCGAAATAAGGCGGTACTTAGTATGTTATTAATAGCACATGTGGCGAAATAAGGTGGGCTATATCAGGGGTTGATTGTAAAGAATTGTGACAGCCTGTAGAGGCATTCCTATTTTGCTTAATATTGTGATTGTGGGTTACTCACCTGTATTAGTTTTATCGCTTGGAAGTTATTTGGAAACGTCATACGTGCGGCTAGTTCTCCTTTTCATGCCTACTAGTTTGTAGAATTCTTGTTAGAACACTTGCACCAGTGTACGCGCAGCTGAACACTCCTATTAAAGTTGAATTCCTCATGATTTTTTTAATGGTGGAGGTACGCTATCATTTATCCATTATATATGTGAGAGTGGCCCTAGTTAGTTAGTTAGTTGTCAGTATGACTGTGAGACTGATGGGGCACAGGATGCCAAGTGTTAGATTTCAGGTGTTGGGATTTTGTGAGTTGTGGTTTGTCCGAGATTCTTTGTAAATTTGAAGAAGTAGTTGAATAAGACCTTATGTGAATATCATCGTAGGATCTGAGTTATTGCTTTGTTTTCCTCTTAGGGGTTGTTTGGTAGGATGTATAAAAATAATGCTGAATATGGTGTATTAGTAATGCTGGTATTAGTAATACTTGCATTAGTTGTGCTGACATTAGTTATGCTGAGATATTTCTTATTCATTGTTTGGTTTGATGTATTAAAAGCATTGCACAATTTCTAAAATAATTATTTGTTTACAAAATATCCTCATAACTAATCCATTACTTTATCTTTTTAAAAAAACATATGTTGAGGAATGTTTTTATAAAAAAAAGGTTTTAAAAAATTATTTAATTTGTTTAGATATATTGTAGTGTAGAACTTAATATTTATTTATAAAAAAAGAAAATATGCTAAGTATTAATTTATTTACTGGGGATATAATTTTATTTATCACTTTTTTGGATTATTTCAAACTTCCTTTAATATAATAACATATTGTAATCAAGCATAAATTTGAAGGATAATTTTGTCTTTAAGTAAGTTAATGCATGCATTAAAATACATTGCATTGTTAATGCCATGGTTTCTTATGCATTAGTTATGCATATGATAATACCAAATAGGGTGTATAACTAATATTTGCATAACTAATGCATAGGTTCAAAAAGTATACCAAACAAAGTATTACTAATGCACAAAGCTAATGCATGCATTATTTTACCTAATGCATCCTACCAAACGACCCCTTACTGTGTTGTGACCTTAGGATATGGATTGTGTTTTCGCTGTCATTATGTATTATCATTTTCTTATATTTTCATTGTTACTTGTTGTTCTTTTCCCTCATCGTGATTGTAGCATTGTTGATAATTTCTTGCAGTCTTTACATATATATATATATATATACACACGACCCCTTACTGTGTTGTGACCTTAGGTTATGGATTGTGTTTTCGCTGTCATTATGTATTATTATTTTCTTATATTTTCGTTGTTACTTGTTGTTCTTTTCCCTCATAGTGATTGTAGCATTGTGTGTGTGTGTATATATATATACACATACCATTTCTGTTGTTCCCATCATTATATTTTTTACTTGACCGGTAGGTGTCTTGATTGTTCCTCGTCACTACTCCACCGAGGTTAGTCTTGATACTTACTGGGCACCGCTGTGATATGCTCTTACTATCTTCTGCACATTTTTGATGTGCAGATCCAGGTACTTCCACTCAGTTCTGTCAGCCTTGGGAGGAGGCGTTTTGGTAGAGACTTCGAGGTATATCTGCTACGTCCGTAGACCGAAGAGTCCCTTCCAGCTTTCTATCATAATTATAGTCTTTCAGTATTTATCCTTGTTTATACATTCTTGAATTAAAGCCTCTTATGTATCCCTTAGGATGTGATCTGTGAAATTCCGAGTTTCGGGAATTTTTGTTAGCTTCGAGAGTTGTTATTGTATGTGCCAAGCGGCACCTTAAATGCATGGTTATTTTACTTAATCGGTTTTAATTATTCTTCTGCAATTTTTTTTGGTTTATCTTCTGTATTGTTAGGCTTACCTAGTCGTAGGGACTAGGTGCCTTCACGGCATATTCACGGAGGGAGAACTGGGGTCGTGACAGCCTATGGGAGTTTTATAAGCAGTTCTGTATGCCCATAAAGCATCATCCAATTTTAAAGACCAATCATTTCGAGAAGAACCAGCAGTTTTTTCTAAAATTCTTTTTAATTCTCTGTCCAAAACTTCTACTTGCCCGCTTGTTTGAGCATGATATGGAGTTCCCGTTTTATGAGTTACTCCACATTTTAACAACAAACTAGCAAATTGACTATTTATAAAATTAGTTCCTTGATCACTTATTATAACTCGTGGAGTTCCAAATATAGGAAAAATATTTTTCTTGAGAAAAGCACGAACAATATGAGCATCATTTTTTCTAGTAGCAATTGCTTCTACCCATTTTGAAACATAGTCAACAGCTACCAAAATATATTCATAGCCGTTTGGAGGAAAAGAACCTATAAAATCAATGCCCCATACATCAAATATTTCGCACATAAAAATAGAGTTAAGAGGCATTTCGTCCCTTTTTGAAATGTTACCAATTCTCTGGCATTTATCGCAAGTGGCGACATAATTCCTTGCATCTTTGAATAGAGTAGGCCAGAAAAAGCCAACTTCAAGTACTTTAGCTGATGTCCTTCTTTCTCCATAGTGTCCTCCCAGTAATAATGTATTGCTTCTTTTTTAAGTTTTTTTTCTTGTTCATAAGAAAAATCTTTTGGAATCCATCCTGCAGCCAAGTAGTTGGCAATATCAGCAAACCAAGGTGGTCTATTTATAACGGTTGTGGCTTAAAATATATGTTCATCAAGAAATTCCTCTTTGATATTTTTATCTCTATAGGAGGATTTTCCAAACGAGACAAATGATCAGCTACCTGATTCTCAGAACCTTTTCGGTCTTTTGTTTTAAGATAGAATTCTTGCAAAAGGAGTATCCATCTTAGCAATCTGGGTCTAGCATCTTTCTTTGCTAAGAGGTATTATAAAGCTACATGATCTGTATAAATTGTAACCTTTGTTCCTATCAAATAGGAACGTAATTTGTCGAACGCAAATACTACTGCAAGTAGTTCCTTCTCAGTTGTAGCATAATTCTTTTGATCTTCATTGAGGGTTCTACTGGCGTATTGAATGGTCCTGAAAATCTTGTCTCTCTTTTGTCCCAATATCGCTCCAACTGCTATATCACTTGCATCAACCATTATTTCAAACGGTTCGCTCCAATCAACAATTAGAGTTTTAGTCAAATGTTCCTTGAGAATCTTAAATGTTTTTCTGCAATCATCTGAAAATTCAAACTTCTTATCTTTCATCAGTAGGTTAGTTAGAGGCTTTGAGATTTTTGAAAAATCTTTTATAAACCTTCTATAAAAACTTCATGCCCTAGAAACTTCTAATGCCTTTAACGGTGGTTGGAGGGGGCAATCCTGCTATAGGATCAATTTTAGCCTTATCAACTTCTATCCCTTTAGCACAAAATTTTTTGTCCTAAAACAATTCCCTTCGTTACCATGAAATGATATTTTTCCCAATTAAGAACTAAATTTTTTTCTTCATATCTTTTAAGAACCAAGGTTAAATGATAGAGACAATCTTCAAATGTCTTACCAAAAAGTGTGAAATCATCCATAAATATTTCAAGAAACTTTTCAGTCATATCTGAGAAAATTGCCGACATGCAACGTTGAAATGTAGCAGGAGCATTGCATAGTCCAAATGGCATTCTTTGGTAAACATACGTACCTTGAGGGTATGTGAATGTAGTTTTTTCTTGATCTTCTGGACCAATTGGTATCTGATTATACTGAGACTATCTGTCAAGAAAACAATAAAAACCATGGCCTGCAACTCTTTCAAGCATTTGATCAATAAAGGGCAAAGGAAAATGATCTTTGCTTGTGGCATCATTAAGTCGTCAGTAATCAATACAGACTCTCCATCCTATGACTGTTCTAGTAGGTATGAGTTCATTATTTTCATTTTTTATTACTGTCTGTAATGACCCGACCCATCATTTATTGTATTTCAGCCCCGTTATCCCCGTTATATGTTTCCCCGTATATTAATATGCGTGTTTGGTGAGTTTGAAGTGGTTTGGGTGGAAATTGGATAGAAATGAGACAAATAGTCTCTTTAAGAAAAGCTTAAGTTGGAAAAGTCAACCCGACGTTGACT